>JAIUZE010002893.1:0-115670 GCA_022085475.1 Heliosperma pusillum | reverse complement strand
AGTGTTGTATTTCGTGTAAGCCATCGCATGACTTGACTGGTTTGTCCTGTCGAGTCTCAATCTTATCAATCTTATACCGCTAACGGTGAGCTGTAAGCCCTAGTGAGCGTATTCGATTGCCTAAGAGTGTCTTTCCCGAGTCTTTGAATAACATGATGGTTTCGGATTTGATTTCCACATGATCTTATCATTATATATAGTATTGCCTATCTTTTCTTATCATAACTCACATGTATATCTATATATGCATGCTCTACTTTTGTATTTCCTTATATGTACGTTAAATGTGATATGGCTGGGAGAACCCGGAGTTACTCCCCACTGACTGTGGCGTTCATGTTTTTCATGAATGAACAGGTTGCTTGCTTGGATGACTTTTTTGGATATGATATTTTGGGGTTCGGGTGTGAGCTAGCGGGCGTTGTCCCTGGAAGTTTCACCTCTAGACGATTTTAGCTTGTTTGCTAAACACTTGTTCTTTGTTAACATTTTGAGAGACTCCGTCTCTTTGTTCTTTTCCGCACTTAGTTTGTAATATTTTGACACTCCTCGTTTTATTTAACTTGCATGTATAAAAGTTTTTAAAACTTCACATTTCCGCTATATAATTCACATGCTTGTATGTTTTATATTTCCGCATTCGCGAGGGTTGTCACATCAAGCCATAGCTTAGAGTCGGAACAAGTCATGGCACCTTTATAGGTAGCGGGTTCGTTACTCTCTAGGAGTAAAACGTCATCTCTCCCATTCTCCTCGACCATACCAATGTATCTGTCTGGAGGAATGGAGACTCTACCCGACCTCCTGGGTTCCTCAGGAATATTTACCGCAGCCGATGATGAAGGAACAGTTTCCTCCATTGGTTGCTCGGTTTTTGGCTCTTGAACCTCCGACAGATCGAAGGTTCTATCACTCGTCTTGTTCTCGAGAAATTCTTTCTCTAGAAACTTCGCACTAGCCGCAACAAAAACACGTTGTTCGGTAGGCGAATAAAATTACTGACCAAACATTCCTTTTGGATAACCAATAAAGTATGTCTTGACCGATCGTGGGCCGAGCTTATCGTCAGGTCTCCATTTGACATAAGCCTCGCAGCCCCAAACCCGAATAAAGGACAAGTTAGGGACCGTTCCCTTCCATAATTCATATGGAGTCTTGTCTACAGCTTTAGACAGACTTCGGTTAAGTATTAGAGCAGCAGACAATAGAGCATATCCCCATAATGAGTCAGGCACAACCGTGTGACTCATCATGGATCGAACCATATCAAGCAATGTTTGATTTCTCCGTTCGGACACACCATTCAATTGTGGTGTTCCAGGTGGAGTTAACTGTAGTACTAAACCACAGTTTTTAAGGTGTTGATCAAACTCATTCGAAAGATATTCGCCACCACGATCTGAACGTAGTGCTTGTTAATCGTCTGTCTAGCATGGTTTTCAACCTTATTCTGGAATTCCTTGAACTTGTCAAAGGACTCACTTTTATGCTTCATTAAGTAGACATAACCATATCTACTCAAATCGTCCGTGAAAGTGATAAAATACCTATAGCCATCTCTAGCGTTGATTGACATAGGTCCACACACATCAGTATGTATGAGTCCTAATAGGTCAGCAGCGCGCATTCCAACACCTTTGAAGGAAATTCGAGTCATTTTGCCTATGAGACATGATTCACACGTGCCAAAAGATTCATAGTCAAATGGAGAGATAGTCCCATTATCAATGAGCTTTTTCACGCGTTTTTCATTTATGTGTCCCATACGGCAATGCCATAGATAGGTTTGATCTTTGTCACCAACCTTTGCTTTCTTATTACTCACATGCATTATATCTGTGGTTTGATCTAAAACATATATCCCATTCATGGAAACAGCTTTACCATAAATCATATCGTTTAAAGAGAAAATACAGCTATTATCCTTTATTACAAACGAAAATCCGTCCTTATCAAGTACGGAAACTGAAATAATGTTTTTCGACAAACTGGGTACATAGTAACAATTATTCAGCAATAACTCAAAACCACTAGGGAGTTGGATTACATATGTTCCCACTGAAACGGCAGCAACTCTAGCTCCATTCCCCACCCGCAGGTCCACATCACCCTTTACGAGAGTTGTGATGCTTCTTAGGCCCTGCAAATGATTACACAGATGAGAACCACAACCAGTATCTAGTACCCAAGTTCCGAAACTTGCATGGTTAATCTCAATCATATGAATAAAAGATGACGTACCAACAGGAGTGACGCGGCCTGATTTTACGTCTTCAGCATACACGGGGCAGTTCCGCCTCCAATGCCCAGACTTGTGGCAATGGTGGCACTCCACGTTATCTTTGCTCTTTGTCTTGCCTTGTGAGCTACCGCTAGTCTCACCAGGCCCACTCTTGACCTTTCCTGGCTTTTTGAACTTTGTCTTCCCTACAGCTAAGTCAGCTTGAGCCTTGCCCTTACCCCTACCCTTGTTATTAATCATGAGAACGTCCTGTTTCACGCTCCCACTCAATTTCAGATCACTCTCGGTCTGTACGAGAAGTGAGTGGAGCTGATGAAGACTTTTCTTCATATCATTCATATAGTAATTTGCCCTGAAAAGGGCAAAACCATCATGAAGTGAATGAAGCAGTCGATCAATAATGATCGTCTCATCGATTTTACAACCAAGAGCCTCCAGCTTCTCGACATTCTCGATCATAGCAAGAATGTGTGGGCTAACCGCTTGGCCCTTCTGGAGTTTCGCTTCAAAGAAGCGACAGGTGTACTCATAGCTAACGATCCTCGGAGCTTTCGAGAACTCGTTAGAGAGAGTGGTGAAAATCTTGTTTGCACCCTGGGCAATGAATCGCCTTTGCAAATTTGATTCCATTGAAAAGATGAGTACGTTCTTTAACGCACCCGCCTCCATTACGAAATCACTATAAGCAAGTGATGCATTGGCTCCTGCATTGGGGCCTGGGTTAGTCGGTAGTGGCTCAGTCAAGTACTTGAGCTTACCGTCAGCAATGGCAGCATTCCGTAATGCCGCCTCCCAGTCCGCAAAGTTTGACCCATCATTCTTCAGTCGCGTGGACTGATTCATGTTGTCCATAAAGATCTTTAGCCAGGACTCGCGAGCGAGTGTAGCACTTGGCATTGGGTCGTCTGTACGTCCAGCCATTTGTTATTTTAGCAGTTATATCTTTATATAACGGATTCAAGAAACTGTGAAAAGAAGAAAAATTATGATAAGTTTCATCGTTTTAAAATTAAGTCTTAATGCAAAAACTGTTTAATGCGATGACTCAAGCATTTATACAATTGACCTCCCTCAAGAATTATATAAATGATCCCAAGACTCAATTTCTGTAAATTGATAAGCCAACCTTTTGGCTAATTCTACCTTTAGAATTCTTGGTCGATAAATTTCTGTAAATTCTATCTTATAGTCCATTATAATCCCGAGATATTACTCGGACTACAATGTTGAGGTAAAATAGGTCAACACTCACTACTTACCCAACGTAAAAGGGGTCATATTATGACTTCCGACGAAGAAGGGGTTCATAGTAGTTTTTCCTATAAAGACTAATCTCAATATTCATTTTAGAGGAAGATCTCATCATCTTAAATTTAATTCATTTTAAGTGAACAAATATCTAGCATTTCGTGAATGATTTAGACTAAGGTGATGGCCCTATGAACGAGTGACATCTGTATGTCTAAGATGAAAATTCAAAACTATATGAATCATTTTTCATGCAATTTAGGTGGTTTGGTTTAGGCGGAATATGATGCAATTATTTAACATGTGAATGAAAAGCAAAAAATGAAAAATACGTAAACTACTACAACGGTCCTAGTGTGGCCTATCTACCAAAATGAACAGTAAATACAAGTTTGGAATCCATCCTAATGGACCCGAGAAGCTTGACTTTGTCTCATCTTGGTCCATGTAGCGGGAGTGAGCATCCGATCTCCATCTTTAGTCTTCTTAAATTACATTTTCAAAATTACAAAATAAACCTATTTACATTCTAATTCCAAAAACATAATTAAAAGAAATAAAAGGAGATTCGAGATCTCATAAATACATCCAAACCATGTTTCCATCATTACGAAAACATGATTAACTAAGGCCACACTAGGTTTTACATTTTTCAACCAATTGCAAAAATACATAAATAAAAACATTCATTCATTCATTCGACAAAAATAAAATGCATCAACTAAATAAATTAGTTCTTCAAGACATAATTCTGTAATTATGTAGAGTAATTTATCCAAACCACCTTATATATACGATCAAAATTATGTGACAATTCCTTAATTTCCCACAACAATTTTAATCTTTCATAATCCATTTTTATTTTAAACCTTTTTAAAATAATCGAGTATCATCATTGTGAACCTTTTCACAAAAACAAACAAACATTATCTTTATAATGCCAAAAAAAAAAAAAACCAAAATTTTTTTTTTCTCTTTCTGATCACTGTTCACGTGAACAGTACCAGACCAAAAACAAAATTTTTTTTTTTTTTAACTATCTTCCTTCTCGGTTTAAAACAAAAAACCGAAAATCAAAATAAAAAAAAACTGACTGCTGCTGCCTTATTTTAAAAAAAAAACAGAAATTTTTTTTTTTATAGCAGTGAACAGTAACACGGGCAGCATGAACTGCAAAAAAAAAAATTTCGGTGTTGCCTATATTGCTAGATCGGTACAAAATTCAATATCTAATCGTTATTATATATTGATTCAAACTAGATTATTCAATTTAACCTTTTAAAATGAACATCTAAATCATGATTAAATCGATTATCCTTATATTCATTTAATCACAATCGCTTTGAACATCATTAAAATTGCAAAATTATCAATTTAAAACAATGAGGCCGAAAACAATAGCAACAACAAAATCAAAACAATTCCATCTTCTTTTAATCTAATCCTTATCAAATTAAAACAAGTACAAATTTATTATATTGAATTTTAACCTTTTAAAATAACAATATCAATAAATCAACAATGGAAAAACAAAACCCTAAAACAACATCACACGGCAAAAAAAAAAAACAAATTTCACCCGTGACAAAAAAAATTTCGGTTTTATCAAATTTTTTTTTTTTTCTCAAATTCATATTTCATAAAAATGAAAAACATATAATATAATTTTGTAGCCAAAAGCTCTGATACCACTTGTGGGAAATAACAGTTTACATCCCCTTAAAATTTAGGATTATAACAAAATTATATAATATGAATTGCGAGTCATAAATATGAAAACGATGTAAATATAGAGAAAATGAATTAAACCTTTGGTCCTTAGCAAAATCGGCCTAAGAACAGATATCAAAGTAGATATCCTCCTAATTGTCTCACCCAAGATAGATTGAGATATGCCCTTCTCCTTTGCTAGAAAGATGATTAAAAGTTACAGTTAACTTTTTAGGTTTTGTGTGTTGGTGTGTGATGGAGGCACAAGTGAGAGAATAGAATTAGGTTAGAATTTCTTGTTCTCTTGTTCTCACGGCAATAGTAGTCATATATGAGGAGATTTAGTCTCCTCAAATAACTACCCATTGACCGGAAAAACCCGAGTGTATCTGGACACTTTTTCCGGTCATTTTAGCTTCTAATATAATGTAATATATTATAATCGTCATTAGTCAAAGACCGACATTATAATACATCATTAATTATAAATATCCGTATATTTATAATTTTCCAATTAATTATAACGGTTTATGTTTAATTAGCTTACATTATATACAACAATTAAATATAACCTTTTATATTCAATTTACGAATTACAGTTAATTCGTCTTAGCTAACATTATTTAATCGTTATTAAATAATTATATCATCATCACATTGACTAACCTTTTAGTCAAAAACACCGACTAACCTTTTAGTCATTTAATAAGGCATCAATATGATTATTTTCTCAAATAATCACATCTCTCAATCACATCCTTTAGGTGTGACTTTTAGGGACCAGTTGATCACCGCCATCTGTATGACAATAACGTCAAACTTATCTAGCAAGCCAACCGTTATCGATAAACGTTAATCAACTGATTACAATACAATGTATACCCTGTGAACCTACAGAGATTTATTTATGTTATTGCACTAACTGTGGAGGACACTGGCTCCAACATTTTTTTCTTTCTTGGCTGATCGAGGAAGAACCGCTCGATTGAGTGGAATATGTCACTCGATCGAGGCAACAAACATCAATATCTGCTCGATCTAGCTAAAATCTACTCGATCGAGGCACAATTAAACACTTCTCTTCTTTTTTGTAAAACCCACTCCAATCAATGAAGACGAGCCAAAAACTGACACAACGGTAAAATATACCTCGACTACTAAACTAGCTCGGCAAAGGTAGGCTCAGTTTAGGATGTAGTTAAGGGCAACAGGCAGATATGGCTTTATGTGGAGTTAATGGGGTAAAATGAGGAAAAGGGAGATGCAAATATTCTCAAAACACGTAATACCGACCACAAACCCAATGCGTGCAGGCAATAAGAAATCAAAGTTCATATACAAGCAAATGACACGAGATGTGGGGAGTAACTACTCTCATTCATAGATGAACTGGTCATGGATGTCACCAGTTATAGGCTCTAAAACTCAGAATATATAAGTAGTTTGCCAAAATGTTGAGTCAAGTCTAATAATCAAATTTAAATTCCAAGACAAAATTCAGTGGTTCACTACATCGATTTTACTAAGTAAGTCAAGAAAGGTGCAAGGAATAACATAGAATAGACTTGTAGTGCGATTTCATCATGAACAAGACTCCAATCCGACTCAACTATATGCAAAAATAAACGTGATATTTAGGATTTTTTCAAATCTTTTCTAGTTAACATGAATTGTAAACGTGAATGCAATACAAATGCAAATGCAGACGCAAAAGGATGTAAAACACCTCCCCAAACCAAAACAGACAATGGCCTCATTGGCCAAAGCACAACAGCAAATAAGGGAAAAAAAAAAAAAAAACTAATTCATGTTCCTAAGGAATGAAATATATGCAAAGAATGGAAATAAAACAAAAGGAATAGAAGAACTCACAAAACAAAGCTTCCCCAAACCAGCATCAAACTGGGGAGCTAACATCACCTCCTCCCATCAGTCTCCTCCGTCTCCACCCTATACGTCGGGTCCCTCTCCTCCTCCTGAGCTAGCCTCCTAGCTGCCAACTCCGCGCGCTCCCTCATGGCCATCTGTGCCGGCGTCTCGTCTTCTTCCTCTCCAGAAGAAGAGGAAGAAGAAGATGGTGAAGGATACCCACCCTCTGGGTATCTGTAGAATGAGGGGTGAGGCCATCCATCTGGAATAGGACGTCCTCTGCGGATATGGTCCTCATAGAAAGGGAAAAAGGCCAAGGCCTGATCCCGTCGCATCAGTGTTATATCCCTGCGCATCTCAAGTAGCAAAGCATCACGACGCCCTTGGTCCATGACCTCAGGCGCCTCAAACAGGGGAGGACAAACAAAATTAGCCGGAAAAACCGACTCGGGAAGGGGAGTGGTGACAGGTGGGGCGTAACAGGGGTCGTCCCCACCTGTTGAGAATCCGACGGCTCTCCAACTTCCCCCTGAGGGGAAGCTCTCTTCCTCTTCTTAGTGGAAGAGGAAGGAGTAGTAGTGAAAGGTACATGGTAGACAGGGGGAGGGGGTTTCACCCCTCTCACAGTAGTGAGAGGTGAAAGAGAAGGCAATGTAGGGCAAGGTAAGACAACGGATGTGGAACCACATATCTTCCACACCCGACGCTCAGAGCCCGTCATCCAAGTAAACCCGACCATGACTGGTATATCTAAGTCAACGCCTGGTCCTAAGCGCTGGTGAGTCCTAGGGAAGTCTGAATAAAGGTGGCGGCTGATCCTACTGACCAGACCGCCGCAGAATACGGCGCTAGACACCCTAGACTCTAAGTTCTTCCAGTGAAGAGCCACTAAGTAAGCGATGTTCAGGACAAACGGGGTACCGCTATCAACGTTCAGGTACCCCGCTAAAATGGCTAACTCGGTGTTGTTTATGTTGTTGGGTTCTGGCCTAGCAAAAATCGACTCGCCTAAGAGTCGCAGAAAATAGCGCAGTGAAGGGTGGTGAACGTGGGCCACCCTACGAGTGTCGTAGGGTGTGTGAGAAAGGGCGGTCCAGACCTGGGTCAACAGCTTCCTAGGAGCTGCTAAAAGACCGTCACTCGAAAGACCTAAAACCTCCCCAAACCTAGCTAAAGTCCACGAATGCGACTCATTAAAGAGTCGCAAGTGTATGCAAGCGCTAGATGGTGAGGTAACATACATATCGGTCTCAAAAGTATAGGAACTGAAAAACTCAAACGTAGGTACGCGATATGTATACTCCCTCATCGAGGCCAAACCCGACATCCCCGTCCCGTTAAGTAATAAACAAACATCGGTAAACAAACCTAGCTCCTCTAGGTCGGGACGGTGCAAAAAACGACTCAAATGGATAGGGGAGTCAAGTAAATAAGACAACCGTTTCCGGTGAATACTAGAAACGAATTGTACCGCCCTAATCCGTGGTAGCGGCTCGAGAGACTCCACGATAGATGGCTGACTAGCAGCCTTAAGAGCCTTCGGTGGTGCCAGTCCTCGAGTACTAGCTAGCTTTTGCGCGGGTAGCTGGCTAGATGGCAACGCCTTCTTACTAGGAGCGAGTGATGAACTAGAAGGCGGAGCGACCTCAGTAGCGGTCGCTGGAACAACGGTCTCAGCAGTGACCGTAACAGTAGTTGGAGCCTCAGTATGCTTCATGGAGACTGTCTCAGTAGCAGTCTCGGTAAGCGTGATAACAGTATCGGTCACAACAGTGGCGGGAACCGCTTCAGTCGACGTTTCAGCGACAACCTCGGGAATCGCAGACTTACTTGGGACTGAACTTGATGCCATAGCTACAAAGAAATCAACAAGAACCAATCAATAACATCTAATTCACTAGATTAACCCTATAATCAATATCTAACCCTAATTGAATCGGAAAAAGGGGAAGGGATTACGAATTAACTAGTAAAATAGGAAGGAAATGCTTACTTGTTGATGATTACCCGAAATATAGCAATTCATCGATAAATTCGAGGAAATTGAATTAACAAACCCTAATTCACTAAATCTCCAAATAACCGAAATTAAAGGGGAATAAGAGAGGGCTTTTCAATCAATTGCAAAAGTAAGGTATTGCGGCATATGTAAGTGGTAATTAATTTGGGTATTATCACTAATTGCAGGTAAGAAAATGCAGGAAAATCGAAAGATTGAAGAACAAGGGAGAATTGGGATCGAGTAGAATGAAAGAAGATCGAAGACTTCCCTTTTATAGGTGGGTTAGTTCAGTCGATCGAGTAGAAATTCTACTCGATCGAGAACTTTTTTCAGACAGAACAGCTCGATCGAGCACTTCTGGTTTACTCGATCAAGTGGTTTCTTTTCTTGATCTTCAGGTTATTCGATCGTTTGAATTCTCCTCGAACGCTTTGAATTCTCCTCGATCGAGGTCTTTGTCTTCCACAAATCTCTCGATCGAGTGATGGTTTACTTGATCGATTGATTTTCCTAGTTGCACAGCCTTTGACTTTCAGCAGTTGATTTCCGCTTCAGTTTCCTGCAAAGACGATAAAAAACGATACCCAAAGAATACCAAAAATTGTCTAACAGAAAAAAAATAAATTGTTTATCTAAACTACAGATTATAATCTAACGCCTAATCTAAGTAAATAGTCTAATTGTCTAACGAAAGCGCAATAAATTGTTATTTACATATTGCACGGGGTTGCAAACCCGGCTAACAACCAATCAGTTTCGTGACAAGGCCACCCTCGGGCCTTTGGCTTGCGGAATTACCCTCAGCTGCGGTAATTTTCGACTTCTTTCTCCACACATATGATAATTTCTTGGAGTCTAGCTCCACTTCTGAATCACTCGAGTATGTGCGAGCTTCTTTATCCTTCTTGGACTTCTTCTTGATATCGCCACGCGAACCTGGCTTTCCTTTTCCAGCTCCAATGCTGCCGCTCTATGATCTGTAAGAAAACACACATAGGCACGTTCCTCCAATTCGCTCCCAAGCTGGTGCGGAGGTGTTACGGTAGCAATGGGAATATCACAGATAGGAGCTATAGATTCGATAAGAACCGAAGTTTTGTCATGCGTGAATAAATCGGGTGTGATATCAGCTAAGGGAAGCGTGTGACATGGTGAAACAAGCATAGGACCCTTACTAGCATGAGACTGAGTGAAAACTAGGTTCTCCCCACCTATTTGAAAGGTCAGTGTCCGTAACCCGACATCAATAACCGCTTGCGCAGTATGCAAGAACGGTCTTCCCAAAATGATGGGAGTGTGAGAATCCTCAGGTATGTCCAATAATATGAAATCGACCGGTATAAAGAATCTCCCTATTTGCACAGGAACATCCTCTATGATTCCTAAGGGTCGAGACAAGGTCTTATCTGCCATTTGCACTGTCATGTTGGTACACTGAAGCTTGGTAAAGCCTAACCTTTTGGCTAAAGACAAAGGTAAGACGCTAACACTAGCTCCTAGGTCACATAACGCGTTATCTATAAGATAGGTACCTATATGACACGGTATGGAAAAGGTACCAGGTTCGGACAGTTTAGGTGGACATTTGTTCTGGAGGAACGCAGAGCATTCCTCAGTCAAAGCTACAGTCTCTACAGTATCAACTAACCTCTTACGTAGAAGAATTTCACGCATAAATTTCAGGTAAGAGGGTACCTTTAATAGGAGGTCTGCAAAAGGAACGTTCACCTTAAGATCACGTACAATGTCAGCGAACCGAGCAAATTCCTTCTCGACCTTAGCCTTCTTCAACCGACCAGGAAACGGAACTGGAACGTCAAGCGATCCACGTTGCATATCCTTGACAGTTGCGTTATTGATCATCTGCTTGCTTAACCCCTTCGAACGAGCTTCTCGCTCATTAGGACTCATCGATCGAGTATCAATGTCACTCGATCGAAGATTATCAGAACTTAAACTGCTCGATCGAGCAGTATTATCAATCACAATACTCGATCGAGCAACTGAATCCTCTCGATCGACCAACTGGCTATCTGCTTCACTCGATCGACCAACAGAAACCTCTCGATTGATCACTTTTTCTTTCAATTCATTCGATCGACTAACAATAACCTCTCGATCGATTACATTATCAGCAACAGCCTTCACAACATTAGGATGCGCACCAGAAATATCAGCAACTGTACTAGTAGGCTTGTCATAAGAGAGACCGCTTCTCAGAGTAATCATGTTCAGTGTCTCCTTGTTCTTATCGGTCTGAGACGGTAACTGGCCAGGTTGCCTAGTCAATCTAGCTCCCGCCAATTGAGCAATCTGTGACTCCAAAAGCTTGATGGTAGCATTCGTCGCTTGATCAGATTTGCTCAATTGGATAGCTAAAGCTTGTATCATCGACTTTAGCTCCCCAACTTCTGAAATTCCTCAAGATGAGGAACTAGCTTGCTGTGAAGACTGGATTTTCTGGAATCCTTTCTTGTGCGGCAGTTGATACGTCGGCTGCTGTGGTGGAGGAGTAGGATTTAGGACATTCTGACTTGTCCATCTCAAATTGGGATGGATGTTCCCTTGATTGTAGTACCCACCCCCTTGACGGTATTGTTGAAAGGAACAGACTTGCCCCTTTTCTGCAAAACAATCTACAGCCGTGTGACCAGTTTTGCCACACCTTTCACAAGTAATCACATCATCTCGCTGCAGCAAATGAACCGTCTGCTAGCTATCTGCAGCTTGCTTCTCCCATTTGTCAAGTCTGGCATTTAGTTTATCAAATTTAGTATCCATACCTTTAGAATCAATACTAGCTATCGTCTGTGTACCACTTCGCGGATTACCATATTCAGCACAATGGGTTGCCATCTCCTCGATCAGTTTCCAACCCTTATCATCATCTATTTCCTTCTAGAACCTCCCGTTCGATGCAGCATCTAGAATAGCTCGATGATCATCATACAACCCGTTGTAAAACTGGTTGCATAGAAACCATTGCTCGAACCCATGGTGAGGAACAGACCTCACAAGCGTCTTAAATCGATCCCAAGACTCATAGAGATTTTCATGAACCGTTTGCTTGAAATTCGTAATCTGACCCCTCAAAGCATTCGTCCTCTGTGGTGGAAAACACTTCTTGTAGAAGGCCAGTGCAAGTGTGGTCCAATCGGTAATACCCAGTTCTTCTCGATTCAGGTTCTTCAACCAGTCTTTGGCATTGTCGGTAAGGGAAAAAGGGAACAAGAACTCCTTAATCTGGTCTGCTGTCACCCCTTTAGAAACCGGAATAGAAGAACAGTAATCAGCAAAGGTCTTCATATGCTTCCTCGGATCTTCCCCAGCCACACCCCTATACTTATCCTGCTGGACAAGCTTGATATAAGACGGACGAAGATTGAAAGAAGTTCCATCTTCGTCCGTTGTAAGTTTGAATCTATGGGGTATACATGCAGCGGTGGGCTCAGAGTGACTAGCAATGTTAGGCATTTTTGCTGGAATGGTAGTCTCAACAGTCGAATCTTCCTCGATAATGAAACTGTCGAAGACGGATTCAGAAGTACTCAAGTCTTCCTCCAGAACAGTCTTATCTAACCCTCTCTTTCTGCATAAGAAGGTTCTTTCAGGCTCCGGATCAGCTTCCACTAATTCGAGCCTTTGGGACCTGCACATACACAACTATAGAGAGAAAAATAAGAACAGTCTTAAGGAATTAGAAATTCCTTAAGACGAGACAGAAATAAATAAACTAGAAAATTAAATTGCCTCCCCGGCAACGGCGCCAAAATTTGATGCGTGTCATTACACACCAAAAATAATAGCCTAAATCTACTAACCAAAGAAGATAGCGGAAGTAGGGTCGATCTCCACATGGAGGAAATTAACTAACTGTAATCTAAGTCTGCCAGTCACAGTCTGGGAGTTTTGATTTGGTTTTAAACTAAACTAAATAAGATTTAAGGGAAGAGAAATAAAGGTAGAGGTTAACACGAAATAAATCAGATAAAGGAAAACAATGCTAGGATTCGGTCTACTGCAATATCGGCATCTACGGGTCAACTAAGTCATTCAATCTATCAATGAGAAGGGCAATGGTTTTCTCCTCTCGGTCTCAAACCACCCTAGGGATTTTTCTAATTATCAATTCTAAGCAAGCCTTCCCTTCCAATCTCTCGATCCAGGTCGGGGTTAACTACCTAGCTAGTCTCCTGCGTGCACTCATTCGACTAACCTCAATTAAATTGCTTAGACTGATTCTCATACTCAAGACTAACTAAAATAATCTATCCTAACATGCCTCTACTACAGTTTTCCTCATCCTAACATACAAGGGAATTAGCTACTCATGTTATTAACGATGCTAACAAAGACGATTGAACATATGACGATAGACATAATAAAATCGTAATTAACAAGCATGCACAATAACAACGCGGTAATTAAGAAAGGTAATCAGTAATTAAGATAAAAACAAAGGTTAAGAATAAAGGAGAGAAAGAGTTTACAATCTTAGCGATCCGGCGTAAAGAATAAATCCACGTCGATAACCCGAATGTAAACTAAAGATTAAAATTCAGAAACTAATGTTGAAAGATTAATGTCTGCTAATTATCGATGAGAATAGAATGCTAATTCGTGATCATCCCTAATGACGTAAATAAGAGTCTTAAATAATGCAAAACACGACTCTAAACCCTAATTAGACTATGGACTTAAGGCCCGTGATAAGTTCCACTCGATCGAGGGAAAATACCCTTCGATCGAGGCTTTTATTCAAGAAAATCAGTCGATCGAGGACTTCTTCCACTCGATCGACCAACTTGTCAATAGCTACCACTCGATCGAGCAAGGATATAGCTCGATCGAGGTCTTCCTTCCTTCAACTCTCCTCGATCGACCAAAGGGATAGTCGATCGAGGTCTTCTGGCTTGTCATGTAACGTTAGTCATGGCGTTGGGCTTGATTGTGAACGGTTTCGCGCTTCCCCATGCAAGAACTTCTGTTCCGTTCCCTCCATTCTCCTAAATGCATGCAAAGTGGACTGTTTCGGCTCGGTTTATGCTACTACGCAGCTTGTACCTATAAAATGGTAATGAAAGTACAAAGTAGCCAAATAGGGGCATATGGTGACATAATATCACCTAAATGACATAGAAATGCGTGCATAAATGGACTAAAAAGTCTATATAAAATACACGCATCACTTCCCATATACGGAAACCCTCGGTTCACCTTTCTGTTATCCAAGCCAAGAATGATCTCTCCTAAGCAAAGACATGTTGGGCTCTTGCGCAGCTTCATTTGTTCTACTAGGCTCAGGAAAAGAGGATCCCCTCTCATCTCCTTATCAACATGGCCTTGAAAGATATAGCAATGAAGTAGGCAAAATTCAAAGGCCCTGCGTCTCGCAACATATGATATAGAAGGGTCCTCCTTATTTATAAATCGATCAATGAAGTCATACATACGAACACCTTTTGAGGTCACATAACGGTCTACCTTGGCCTTGGTCAATCCAAGAAGGTCCCTGAATTTATTATTATATCCTTGGGATCTAAGGGGTATAGCTGGCACATCTTCCGGATCCCATCCTCCAATGGCACCTATTTCTTCAGGAAAGGGACAGATATCACCCCAAACACGTGCAAATTTGGGTCCCAATACTCAAGACAGGCATCCAATAATGGCCTCACAACCTTCACCAATTTTAGACTCAAGATCGATCCTAGATTGAAAGCGCCCATATCATGTTTCTCAACATTTGTAAACTCATTCGTCCACTCTTTGACACGGTTTTCAAAGACATCCATGATTTTGAAAATTTTCTTAGGATTAAAGAGCTTTTGTGTGCTAGAAGGAAGATAGAAGAAGAATTGCGTGAATAAATAGCTTCCCCAACGTCTCTATTTATACTATTCGCTCTTCCCTAATTTCAGTCGAGGACGGGCTAACCAAGGAGATGACGCAGCTTGAGCTTCGCCTCTTCCCAAGGTTCCTTGTCCTGATTTCCAGCTTGTGATCTTTCCTAATTTACGTCCGGCTATGATTTCCTATTCCTATAGGATGTGGATTTGGTAATACATCGAATTACCAAGATCTAAGATTTCCCAATCCTTGTCGGGTTCGCTTTTCGAGACAGAAGTCGACATGGCCGCCAAATGACCACACTTATTCATTTTCTTTCATTTTTTTAGGTGAATCATTTCACTCCTCTTTCTTGCCATTCTTTCAAACACTTCCACATTTACTTTAATTTCTTTTTTAGGGGATAGCCCTCCCTACTGTCCGGTCGTCATTTTTGCTCATTTCTGGGCATTTTCTACGGGTTTTTTTTTTTACAATTATACATTTCTTTTAAAATTATTTTTTAGGGGTAGCCCTCTTTACTATCCAGTCATTTTCGCACATTTTTGCATTATTTTGCCATTTTCTGGCACCTTTTTTTTTGTTTTGCGCCAGTTTAGGCCACCAATATGCTACATGTAAATTATGTAAATTATGTAAATTCTACGTGAATTTTGGCAGCATGACGGCAGAAACTATCGCCTACCAAACCTGTTTTTAGACTAACCTGCAAGAACATAGAACACCCAACATCAAAGGCACTCAGACCATCAGTTACAATCAAAAGGAAACATGTACATCAAACTGGGGGCTCTCGCCCGAGACAAAGTCAAAATCCAAAATGTACAAAAACAATCCAAAATGTACATATCAACAGCAAAACAAAAGACGACTAATCCTCAACAGACGAGCCGTCTCCTCCCGGGACTCCGCCAACTCCCGCTCCAAGTCTCTTTATGAAGAAATGCCTCATTTCAATCATTTCATTTCAAAATACAAAAAGATACAATAAGATGGAAAGGGAATCAGAGGTTCATATCTGTCGATCCCGGCCATCTAAGAGCGCCTCGATGGCCGTAGCCCGCAGCCGGTTGGTCACCCTCCACAATGCTACGTGCTGAGACGGTGCCACCTGTATTCAAATGTATATAAGGGTCAAATCAAATGCATTCATAAGCAATGAAAATAGGGTTATTTAATAGGAATAATCCATCCTATAGCCCACCTTCTTATTTTAATTCATCCTATATTTTAACTCATATTAATCTGAACTATACACTCATTTATCTTTTATTAAACTTAGACTAATTTTGACATGTTACAACAGGTAAACCTTCAGGTCATAAATTGTGGACCCCATTTTTTTTGTTCATCTTCATAGAACTCACCTGTTCATCATCTTCTTTTTTTCATCTACATCCAAATATATAAAAATAAAACAGATAAATCCCTCGATCATTTAATCCAAACACATTATATGGCTATACACGCCGTCTCTCCATCTCCTTCTCCTTTCTCGGTCTCCGTTGGTCCAATGTCAGCATTTCCACCGTCCTCTTCTCCTCTTCCACTGCATCAACCGCCTCTCACTCTTCTTCTTCTGTTTCCCTCTCTCCTAACCTCCACCCCACCTTCAACCTTTCCGCCACCAACACTCTCTCTCCACCGCCTCTGCCGCAGCTGACTCACCTCCGCCGTCTCCGCCACCGGTGATGAAGAGGTTCGGCGTGCTTGACGAGAACGGCACGATGGTTGACGAGATCGGCGAGTTTGATCCGACAGTGGTGGAGGATTGGGAGAATTCATTGACGAAGCAGAGGAAATTTTGTAAAAGTTGGCATTAGTAGATGTTGCTTAATGTACACCAATTCACCATTTCCGACCAGATCTGGTATACATGCGCAGGTAGGGAAAAGAGCAGGTTTTGCCGAGTCGTTGTAGGAGCTTAGTGGTGTGTAAAGGGGGTTTGTTGGTGTTTTTTAATTGATAATGAGAATGAAGGGGATTAAGGGAGAGAACTGAGAAGCAGTGATTAAGGATCTTAATAAAAAAAAAATTTAAGTGTGACCTGATAAACAAGTAGTCGGTTACCCGGTTCAGTGAAAGATAAATGAATGTATTGCTCATATTAATATGGGTTAAACAATATGATGGATTAAAATAAGAAGAAGAGGCATAGGATGGATTATTCCTATTAAATAACCCATGAAAATAATGAAGATAGCCAAAGTTAGAGGCTTACCCTCCTCATTAGGTGATGCCACTCCTCCAAGTCAGCGTCGATCACCGCTCACTAAAGTCGCGGAGCTTCTTGATCGTCGTGAAGTCGGCCGCGTCGGTGTACTCCATCACCTCCGGGTAAGCTGGGGACTCGACACCTGCCACCGCGATCTCCTGCAAGATCAAATGGCTCTTTAATTGAAAATCGTTCGTCACTTTTCAAATCGTTTAAAAAAAACTAGAAACAAGCAATGCTTACCACGATTGGCCAATACGCCAGTCTCCGTTGAACGAACCCGGAGTACTCCTCTCCAGGAAGAAGGGGGGCTTTCCTTAAAGTTTCTTAAACTCAATAAGACATTTCTAATATCATTTTATTAATAGTTTACTCTTAAACTATATATATCTTATGCATGCATAACAAAATAAAAATAAGGAAGAAGAAATTGTTCCTTACATTGAATATAAACAATTTTGGGCACAAGAAAGGACTCCTTCCTACTCTTGTTCTTGAGCTAATAGGTGAGGGATGAACTCCAAGGTTCTAATGTAGAAACACTCCTCTTGATTGCACCCAAGACAAACCCTTAATACCAATAATATTTTTCACTAGATAATATTATTAGAGACTTTAAATCAAAAATCTAATACTAATAATATTACTACAATAGTAATATATATGAAGATGTAAGATTTTTGGAACAAAGTATTTCATAAACCTTTTATGAGAAACCGTGTAGAAAGAATTAGAGAGATAAGGAGATAAGCATAAGAAAAAGTTGTCATGAGAAAAATGAGAACTTATTCTCATATAGGTGGGGTGGGGTGAGGCCGGCACACATGCCCTTGGGGAGTCCCAAAGATGCTTCCACTTTTGCTCTTATCAAAATACTATGCTTAGGGCTAAAATTAGGTGTTTAATCATTTTGTCTAATATGTATTAGATTAATAATTAGAAACCAAATGCCTCTTTAAAGCCTTAAAACCGGTGCACCATGTATAAACTGGGTGTCCATCTTTGTAATTTGTCATTTGTCACAAATGTGACATGTGACATGTAACATGTAATTTAGCTTATAAATGTGCATTTAACTAATTTAAATGCAATTTCAAAACAAATAAATTAGACTTAACATTTTCAGTCATATTTTATAATTACATGTAAATAAAATGGGTCATCTCATAATTGGTTAATATAATCTACAACAATTTGTAATTATAATCAACAAATTTTGCTTATCTCAAATGTTTCATAAACATAATGCATTCTTAGTAATATAACAATTAAATTACTAAAAATGAATCTTAATTAATCATATTACAATAAGATATAATTCTCACTTATAATTTAAACTTTGTTCAATTTAAGGGATTAATTAATCTGTATCGCTATACAATTAGTTAACTTATTATGATTAGGGGATTGTCCTTTAGGTGTGACCTCAAAGGATCAACTGATCACCACCGTCATACGACGGTAACGTCAAACTCTAGTGAGCCAATCTTTACCGATTAATGTTGACCAGTTGACTATAATATTCATCATCCCTTTGTATTCTTATTATTGAGATTTAATTATGTGATCGCACCATTGTTGAGGACACTTACTCCAACAATCTCCCACTTGTCCGAGACAAGTGTGCGTCACCAATTCTCTTGTCCTATTACAATCTCCCACTCAATGCAAGGTGTCTTGCAGGTCGTACTTGCATTTGATCATATCATGAGTGGTTTCCTCGATCTGGAGAGTAACTGTCTGACCGGAATTTTCTACCATAGATACCTTCCAAGCGTGGCCATGCATTTTCAGCTTACTCCTCCTCGAGTGGCCTTGAGATTTCCAAAACAACCCTGACAAGGGATGGACAATTCCTATCGCACTATTCCCTTCGAATAGCCACAGCTCATCATGACCCAAAAGATGCCCATTTGACCCCAGTTACGAAGGTCGTAGAGCATAAATCAAAATCACTCAAAAACTGTGCCACCTTAGGCGAACAATCTTTAGTCAAAGAATTGACTCAAAAAGAATACTTTAATAGCTCTTGCCACGACCAGGCTACAAGAATTGCCAGAACTCTATAAGCAGTCAATGCCCAACAGATTGTCCCTTACAGTCTGTCTATGTGATCGACTGGTCATCCCTTATGACCCCTACACTTGAACTTGCCATCAATCGCATCACACTCTAGTCACTTGGAGACGTCACCTCATATAAGCAACCACGGGCCAATACTATGTTAATCCAGTCCACTTTAATGAGGTCCAATTGTTGGAGTAAGTGTCCTCAACAATAGTGCGATCACATAATTAAATCTCAATAATAAGAATACAAAAGGGATGATGAATATTATATTCAATTGGTCAACATAAATCGGTAACGATTGGCTCCATTGAGTTTGACGAATATGTCGTATGACGGTGGTGATCAGTTGATCCCTTGAGGTCACACCTAAAGGACAATCCCCTAGTCATGAACGTTAATTAATTGCATAGTGATGCAGATTAATTAATCCCTTAAATTGAACCAAGTTTAAATTGTAAGTGACAAATATATCTTATTATAATATGATTAAATAAGATTCATTTTAGTAATTTAATTGTTATATTACTAAGAATGCATTATGTTTATGAAACATTTGAGATAAGTGAAATTGGTCGATTATAATTACAAACTGTTGTAGATTATATTAACCAAATATGAGATGACCCATTTTATTTACATGTAATTATAAAATGTGACTTAAAATGTTAAGCCTGTTTTATTTGTTATGAAATTACGTTTAAATTAGTTAAATGTACATTTATAAGCTTAATTACATGTTGCATGTCACATGTCACATGTATGACAAATGACAAATTACAAAAAATAAAATGGACACCCATTTTATGTTGTATAACCGGTTGGGTAGGGTATTAGGGTAGGATTTAGGTAATTATAATTGTTCTAATTGAGAATTAAACAATATGATTACCTACCTAAGCCTAGATACCTATCTAATATCTTGTTAAGAACAAAAGCAATTCTCCCTTACCCATGCTTAGGGTGGGCCGGTCATGGCTTGTACAATAAGGAGATTTTTCTCCTTATTTGGCATTCATTCATCTCATAAGTGAATAATATACTTATCTCTCTTATTCTCAAACTTCTCTCTAAAAACTTAAGAAGTTCATCTTAGAGTTTATATTTTCTAATAACATTACTAGTGTAGCAATAAGAGGTTATTAGATTTATTTTAAGGGATAATATTTTTAATACTAGTGTAGTATTTTAGTAGAGATTAAAAGGTTTGTCTTGGGTGCAACTTAGAGGAGTGTTCTTATACTAAGAACTTGGAGTTCATCCTTATTATTAAAGCTCAAGAACAAGATTAGGAAGGTGTCCTTATCTTGTGCCATATTTGTTCCAAAATCAATGTAAGGAAAATGGTTCTTCTTATTTTCTATTATTTTGTTATGCATGCATAAGTACTAAATGGTTTAAGAGTAAAATATTTATAATATGATATTAGAAATGTCTAATATCGAGTTTATGAAACTTACAAGTGGTATCAGAGCCAAGGTTGTTGCATGCATAATCGATTTTTAGTTTTTTCGAGTTATTGTAACTTGAAGAAAACTAGTAATTTGTGTTTTATAAGATAAAATCACAAAGTTATTTGAATGTCAATATATTCTGGTCCTAATATAATTTTAGGTCATTTTGATGATTTATGGAAATTTATAGTGCTCAAATATGATTTTTAGTGTTTTTATTACATTTTAATGAGTAAAATGATGTTTAAAATGCTAAAAATAGTCAGACTTATCTTATGACCTTGAAATTTTAACACAATATCACACATGCATTTTACTTACTGTATGTAAAATTTCGTGTGAAGTGGACTTATTTCTCATGATTATTAGTTTTATAAGATAAAATGGAATAAATAAAGGTTAGATGATTAAAAATACTTCCGCTTTTAATCTGACCATGAAATTTTAGTATGTTGTCACATGAAGGTTTTCCTGTTAGACTGGAAAATTTGAGACTAATGTAATATGTCTAGCATGATTTATGAATTTTTGATGTAAAAATGGCATAAATAGTGACTAATTTAGCAAATATAGCTAAAATAAATTTCATGTCAAGAGAATATTGTTCCTGGTTGAATAAATGTCCCATATTTCATATATAAATTTGAAATTTTAATATGATTAATTTTTGCATGCTTTATGTATTTTATTTGATAAAACCGATAAAGCACAACCACTTTTATCAAAAATCGATTCAAAATTTTAACCATGTTTTTTTTTTGACATTATGAGTGTCATGGAAATGTTCCAGAATGTACAAAAATTTAAAATTCAAATTTTGAAATTATTGTAATTAAATTTGGATTTATTTGATTAAAATATGATTTTAAAGTCTAATTATGAGCAATTATACAACAACAAGTTGAATTATTGTCAAAAAATTAAGTGATGACTAAATTTTGAGGCCTAACTGAGTTGGGATCATTAACTTTGACTTAAATATGATTTAAGTATTGTTTGGTGATTTTAAAGAGTTATTATCACGCATTTCCGTAAAATCGGGTTATATTCGATATAAACCGTTAATTAGAGCGATTTGGCATTTACCATGAGCATGTTTTATACATATTATAATGCTGCATTTTTAATTATGAATGCCAAATTTTCAATTTATGAATGTCATATTTTGGTTTATGTAATTTGGAATTATGTATTTTTCCTTGTATGGCCTTAGTTTTAATCGATATTGCCCGAAATGTAAGGAAATATTGATTCGGTTGTAATTTAATGTGATCTCCTATCACTTTTACTGTATTATTTTATTTTTACAAATGTATAATAGGAAATTATTGTAATTTTATTATATATTTTGTAACTAATTGTAAAACCGGAGTTTCCCAAAGACGGTGCCATTCGGAAAGGAGTTCCGAGAGAGACGGTGACCTTGGGAGGCGTTCTTATGAAGTTCAAGGGACCAAAGGAGTTGGTTTCCGATTCTGTAATAGAATATATGATTTTCTATTCTAGGAAAGGCCATACTAGGAGTTTTATTTTTATGCTTGCATTTTATTTAATATGTTATGCATGCATTGTCAAATCGCCATAACATGACATGCATATTTCATCGAGTATTCGACCGTGTCAAATTAAAATAATTGTTAATTCATCGATTTAGTTCACTTCAATATGATAGATTATGATTTGACATGACCTCTCATAATAAATAACTGAGATCAAGCCTTACCAAATGTAGAACCCATGAATCCCAATTTCGCAAGGAAGTAGGCTCGGCTCACTGGGGTGCTAAACTTGTTACGTTGGGTAAGTGGGGTAATAAATGTTATTATTTCGAAATTTGGATTGAGCTCAACGGAAGTATTCTCGACCATTGCCGCATGTGTTCCGGGCTTAAGATAAATATTAAAGTAATATTATCGACCGAGAGTTCTAATGTAGAATCGATTAATTAGTTAATCCACCGGATTATGTTAATGAGGGATGAATCGGCTTACCGTGCCCAAGTTGATATGAATTTGGATCTCAGAATCATTTATAATAGTTGGGTAGAGGTCACTATTTAAATGCTAAGCTTGTTTAAAATGTTTACAAGTATTTAAAATGATAAATGTTGACATTTCTTTTATGTCTAAAATTTGTAGTTAATATTGTTTAAATTCGCAATGGCAAATGCTAATTCATCAACCACCACCTATGCTCCAACTCTCACGAATGTCTCATGGCTTCGATCCTTCATGGATCGATGCAAGTTAGAAAAGAATGGCGCTAATTTTACCAATTGGGATATACAACTCAGCTTGGCCACGGCGGGTGACGACAGGTTTCGTTACCTTGCCAAGGCCTCTCCCATCGCACCTAATGAAAGGTCAACCGCCACGCAAGGCGAGCCTATGAGGCTAGCCACAAAGAGTCCGCCGCGATCAAAAACGTTTTGATCTTCTCGTTGGAGGCCGATCTTCAAGGGAGTGCCATAAAATGAGCACGGCCTATGAGATCTATGCCAAGCTTGTGACCATGTTTTTCACAAACTCCTAGGATCTTACAATATGAGACGGCTTCCACATTATTCAACATGAACCTAAAAGAGGACCAAAAGTTAGCCCTCATGTACTCAAATTGATTGAGCATGTTTAGACTCTTAAATTGCAAGGGGTGACCATTCCCGAACAACTCGTTATCGACCGAGTCTTACATTCCTTGGGGAAAATCAAAGCATATGTGCAATTTAGGATAAACTACAATATGCAAAACATGAAAACCTCTCTTCATGAATTACACAAGATGCTTGTGCAAGCTAAGAGAGACATGAGACTAAATGTTAGCACCTCCAAGGATATAATAGTAAGGGGAAGTTCAAGAAAGGTGGTAGTAAAGGGAAGAAGCCCTCCACCTTCAAAGGAAAGGGAAAACGCTATTGAGAATAGCTCACCCAAACCTAAGAAAGGTGCCTCAACCGAGGACAAGTGCCATTATTGTAATGGAATAGGGCATTGGAAGGGAAATTGCACTAAATATCTAGGAGATATCAAAACTGGAAAGATGTTTCAGTTGGTAATTTATCCCTATCGTTTATGTTATGATCTCAACTTTGGTATATAGATACGAGTTGTGATTCTTACCCTATTTAATTGTAATTAGGGCATCCTAGCAAGGATAAAGGCAAGGACAAGCAAGCCTAAGAAGGCTCTTCAATGGAAGCTAAGGTAGCTACCCATGATTGAAGACCTATGGAAGCTTGGTCTCATTTTGAATTGTCTAAATTTTGGGATGTATTTTGATACATTGTTCTTAGAACTTTTATAATTTCCTTGTTTGACATGGAAATTTGTTTAATTCCTTTTATTGACATTGGTTGTAATTGGATTTAGTGACTTGGTTTTCAACCCAAGTCACTCGGTTTGTTGAAACTTTTTAGTTCTAAGAACTTGTCATCATACTCTTCTTGCACTAATAACATAAATTGTATCGACTCAAATTGATCATATTAGTATTATGATGATTGGATCATTATAATAGAAGACTGAGAATTCGATTCTCATTTTGAAATATCAATTGTTAAGTCAAATTGAGTTATTGAACTCAAAGTAAGTTATTGAACTCAAAGTAGGGAGTCTACCAAACCAATTGGCCACACCATTTATAAAGATTGTAATGGACATGAATATGAGTTCACCTCTTTAGCTTATAGAAATAGTCTATTTCGAAGCTAAGATTCGATGTCTTTACGATAAAGTCTTTAGTAGATCACTTAAGGTCATGTTGTGATACTTCTACCTCCCTCACGAGTATGAGTACAAATTTGTTTATGGCTCATAAGGCTATCTTTAAAGAAAATAGTTGTATTTTTCTAAAGATAGAGTGGGAGACAATAAGCCACAACGAAAAACCTAGTTAAGAACTAGTGAGGAAACCAAAAGAAAATGTTCTTAGGTTAGACTCAAGACTAGTGAGGAGACCAAAAGAAAGCGTTCTTAGGTGAATCCTTAGACTAGTGACGAGACCAAAAGAAATTGTTCTCGATATAATAAGATTATGATCTATGAAGTGGAAGCACCTAGAAATTTTGAATTTCGATTTTCCAAAAGAGACTTATGAAACTAAATAGAATCTATGCAAATGAATGACATATTTGGAGTTGTCTAAAATCATTCTATAAACTTGAAGATGTTTTAATTGGAAGTGTCCAATTATAGTTGCCTGGGTAGACATGTAGATGTCTACAAAAGCCAAGTTAATGCGTAACTAAGCTTAGATCCAAATCATCAATGAAATACCTCATAATAGGTGTGTACAAGATACACATCAAAACCACATGTCCAAATAGGGATTTGGAATAGGATGTGTACATGACACAAGCCTATTGTATGTATCTACCTAGAGGTTATGATGATCTTTTCTATTATAAGATATAAGAAGGGTTTCACTCGAATTATCGAAAAGTCATGTATAGACATGAAATTCAGTGGGAGTTAAAGTCATGTATAGACATGAAGTTAAGTGGGAGTTTAAGTTATCATGTAAAGACATGAAGTTCAGTGGGAGAAATTTTTTCCACGTGAATGACGTTTCACTCATTAAGAGTGACATATTCATATTACCTTTTTGAAAGGAGTGATTGGATTTTAATGTTGGATGAAAGAGGGCAACATGTATACTAAAATCAAAATCTATTGTGGAATAGAAGATTTTAGCTTGGCATTAAAAAGGTATCTTATATCGATAAGATCCTTAATCTATTCAACAAGTTAAATAGGTTGTTTATGTTGATAAAAGTGGGATCACTATGAAAGGGTCATAGTCATCCACTGAACCTAAGAATTGTTGATCACATGAGACCGATCATGTATGCCATTACATGCACATACCTAAATGAATTGTATGTTGGGAGCATGACAAGCCTAAAACAAAACAATCCACATGAGAGTCATTGGATAGCCTACGAGAACATCCGTAGAGTTCTCGAGGAGAACTAGGGATACACTCTTATGTTTGGTAGAGAAAATTTGGATATATGGTAAAAGTTACACAACCCAAATTCCCAAACTTATAAAAGGATTTATCGAAATCCTAGGCGTACTTATGTTATAAAAGAAGCGAATATCTAAAAGGATGATTGAAGAGTCAATCATTATAAATTCTACAAATAGAGACCTAGTACATTATAATGAGGATAAGGTGGTTTAAAAGGAATTAATGGTAGATCCTTTCACCTAAATACCTATCAGTTATCATGATAACGAGTGGGAGCATCTTTCAAGTTAAAGAGCCCAACACTAGATAGAGATCTAGACATGTACATAGATGAATTCATGTTATTAAGAATAACATTGGATGGAAGGAAAAACAATTAACAAGGGTGGAATAAATGAATATATGATATATTCACTGCCCAAGCCTTTATTGCATTTAATAAGATCGTCATGAATTGTCATGGACTAAATAAACTTCAGATTATATGATATGAAGCAATAACATTGTGTTGATTGTTCATATACGATAATCACATTTATCGTTAGAGTTTCTAAAACTCGTCTTGTGCTTTGTTATATCCAAATGGGTTGTAGAGACAATTTTGAACCCCATTGAAGTGGACTGTATTAACATAGCATTGGCCCATAGTCACTTATATGAGGTGACATCTCGAAGTGACTAGATTGTGGTGCGATTGATGGCAAGTTCAAGTGTCATAAGGTCATAAGGGATGACCAATCGATCACATAGACAGACTGTGAGGGACAATCTGCCGGGCAGTGGCCGCTTATAAGAATTCTGGCAATTCTTGTAGCCTGGTCGTGGCAAGAGCTACTAGTATTCTTTTTGAGTCAATTCTTTGACTAAAGACTGTTCGCCTAAGGTAGCACAGTTTCAGAGTGACTTTGATTTATGCTCTACGACCTTTGTAACTGGGGTCAAATGAGCATCTTTTGGATCATGATGAGCTATGGTTATTCGAAGGGAATAGTGCGATAGGAATTGTCCACCCCTTGTCAGAGTTGTTTTAAATCTCAAGGCCACTCGAGGAGGAGTAAGCTGAAAATGCGTGGCCACGCTCGTAAGGTATCTATGGTAGATAATTCCGGTCAGACAGTTACTCTCTAGATCGAGGAAACCACTCTTGATACGATCAAATGCAAGTACGACCTGCAAGACGCCTTGTATTGAGTGGGAGATATGTAATAGGACAAGAGAATTGGTGACGCACACTTGTCTCGGACAAGTGGGAGATTGTTGGAGTAAGTGTCCTCAACAATAGTGCGATCACATAATTAAATCTCAATATTAAGAATACAAAAGGGATGATGAATATTATAGTCAACTGGTCAACATAAATCGGTAATGATTGGCTCAATTGAGTTTAACGTTACTGTCGTATGACGGTGGTGATCAGTTGATCCCTTGAGGTCACACCTAAAGGACAATCCCCTAATCATGTACATTAATTAATTGTATAGCGATACAGATTAGTTAATCCCTTAAATTGAACTAAGTTTAAATTATAAGTTAGAAATATATCTTATTGTAATATGATTAAATAAGATTCATTTTAGTAATTTAATTGTTATATTACTAAGAATGCATTATGTTTATGAAACATTTGAGATAAGTGAAAATTGGTCGATTATAATTACAAACTGTTGTAGATTATATTAACCAAATATGAGATTACCCATTTTATTTACATGTAATTATAAAATGTGACTTAAAATGTTAAGTCTAATTTATTTGTTATGAAATTACATTTAAATTAGTTAAATGTACATTTATAAGATTAATTACATGTTACATGTCACATGTCACATATGTGACAAATGACAAATTACAAAAATAAAATGGACTCCATTTTACATGCATGGCACCGGTTTTTGGGAGCTACAAGGGTAGGGTTTTAGGCTTGATTAGGTGTTATAATTGAGAATTAGATCACATGATTACCTAGCCTATTTCTATACCTAATCTATTGTCTAGTGAAGACAAAAAGAAAAAGGCACACCCTTCCCCATGGGAGCCCATGACCGGCCAACTAAGGCCATAAGAGGAGTGTTTTTCCTCTTGTTGCATGTACTTGATAATATGTTCTAAAACATGTTTATCTCTCTATAATCTCTACTCTCACACTAGAAAACGTAGAGAAGTTTTCAACAAAAACTTGAGTTATATTTCTCTAATAATATACTAGTGTAATAATATGAGTTATTAGATGATATTTTAAGGGCTACTACAATATCATACTAGTATAGTATTTTGTAGAGATTAAGGGTAGTCTTGGGTGCAACTTAGAGGGGTGTTCTTATACTAAGAACTTGGATTTCATCCTTATATTTTGAGCTCAAGAACAAAGTAGGAAGGAGTCCTATTTTGTGCCCAAAATCCGTTTAAATTTATGTAAGGAACTACTTATTCTTCCTTATTTGTTTTTATGTTATGCATGCATAAGATCCATTTAGCTTAATGAGTAAACTAATTGTAATATGATATTAGAAATGTATAATATTGAGTTTAAGAAACTTACAATGATCACCACCGTCATACGACGGTAACGTCAAACTCTAGTGAGCCAATCGTTACCGATTAATGTTGACCAGTTGACTATAATATTCATCATCCCTTTGTATTCTTATTATTGAGATTTAATTATGTGATCGCATCATTGTTGAGGACACTTACTCCAACAGTTCCCACTCGGGCCAACCAAGTCAGCCTCTCTCTCAACGTCAGAAGGCTCCCTAAACATCGGCCATGGATGATCGATGGGGACCGTGAAGGTGTCACGAGAGCACTGCCGAGTCAAACGCTCGCCCAGGTACCACACAGGTCCCATGGGCGTCCTCGACAACAACTGACTCGAGCTCCTAGGACGCAGGACCACGGCCACGAAAGCCGTAACGTCCGGGTAGTCCTCACAAGGTCTGGGAACCCACTAAAACGAAGAAACAAAGGGGACATTCCTATGATCAGCTCTAGGTGATAGATAAAGGGTTATTCCTATGATCATTTCCAAATAAAAGACATAAAAGAAAGAACCAGAGGTACTTACATTCTCCAACTGCAGGGCATTCACGCCCCTCTGACAAACATCATAGGAAGAACGCTCGCTCTTCCTACGACATACCACCTAGTCCCTCACCGTTGGGTACGCTCTCAGCTGCGGCTCTGTCCTCTTGGGCGCGAAGCCCGGAAAGAAAGAGTACACCCACGCCTGCAAACAAAATATTGATCTTTCAATAACGATGATATGAAATATTTATCGTCCAATAACAATATGAAATAAAGTATTGATCTTTCGACATGAAGTATTGATCATTCAATAACAATACAATATGAAATATTGATCTTTGAATCAATGAAAAATGAATCATTGATCCTTTAACGAATGCAAAAATGTAGGTTCATACCTTCAACAAGAGCCCGGGACCAACAGTGGCATGAGAAGTCCCTTTCTCCATCAGCTTCGGTCAAACCATGGCCCTCATGTAGCGTGTGAGGACCGCAAATCCAGAAGTAACCCAGTCCCACCGACCTAGGCTACTCAAGTCAGATAGGAAGGGAAGAGGCTTCGTCGACGGCCTCTCCCCCTTGTCTCCAAAGCGAATCGAAGACAAGAACCACCACAACCAGAGGCGAGCCCTCTGCTCAGCTGTACAAGGAGGATGAGGCATCATCTCCCCGCCTATCCTCACTCTCGTCGGGGTCCTACCCGCGAAGTAGTCCCTGACGTAAGAGCTCGGAACCAACCCGGGAATGCTAGCCGCCCCTGCCGGCAGGTTCCAGCCGATCAACCTCCTCGCCTCCTCCGAGTCTGCCTCATGGCCGTCAACAGCCACTCTAAAGTCTCCTCTTCAGACAGCAGACCCGAGATCATGTCATAATCCTCCAAAGTGACCCCGACCTCTCCAAAAGGCATATGGAAGGTCGAAGTCGTGTCCAGTACCGGTCAAAAAAGTCCTGAATAAGGCTAAGGTTAGCCTGAATCTTCCTCGCCTTGATTTTCCTCCAAGCCCTGACCAAGTCTCGAAGGGCTCCTAGCTCGACGAGGGCCCTCTCCCCCTCCGTCAGTCTCTCGTGGGCCTCCATCATCGTCGTATAGCCAGAGAAGGACCTCATATTTCCAGCATCCTGCATCAATTCAAATCAAAAGTCATCATTAACATTAAATAAATGAGAAATGAAACAACAAACGGATACGAAGAATGACAAACAGAAGCTTACCATACTCTGCGTCGTCCGGTAAGAAAAGTGGCTCGCCGGCGCACAAATGAGATATCTACCATCCCATTTCTCGGCCCACTCAGATGCACCCACTAGCTGGCTTCCATTTCGTGCTACGTTGGCCCTCCTAGGGACCTCCTCAGCCTCCTCAAAAACGTCTGTCTGTATCTCTTCTCCCACGTGAGAAGAAGAGGGCTCACGGTCTACGTCCATAGGGGCTCCCCCGATGTGGAAGGAACATGACCTGCAAAACCGAAGCCAAGTCAAGTCGTTTCAAGCATTTTTCAAGACGTTTCAAGTATTTCAAGCTCTAAAAGGAATTTTTCCGGCCATCTTTCGCCATTCTTTCCGAAACCCGGCTACACATGTAAGGGTTGGGTCAAGTCAAGTCTAATTCAAAGCCTAGTCACGGGTTTGAGTCAAAAATTCGACAGTATTTCGCTATAAAAGCAATTATGCCCTAGAAAAGAGTCTTGCAAAATTGTCACAAATCGAAAATCCAACACCACAGCAAGTTTACCCATTATACTAGAGTTCCAAATCATCAAATTTCATCCAAAATGGACAATCCTAAGGGTGTTTTCGAAGCGATTTTCAAATTAGCTGTGGAACCGTCTCATTTGTTCAAAACTTGACGAAAACGGAAAAAGAATACATGGTTATGTTCCTAACAATGCCAATTATTCATTTCTAGTATCAATTTCTATCACGCAAATCAGATGGAGGCAAACCCCCTAAAGTTTTGAAATATTCAAGGGGCGGAACCCTAATTTCCGACTCTAATTCAATCAAACGCAAGAAATTAAAGCAAAGATAGGATGCATACCTCGATTAGTCATGTTTTATGGCTCGATTTGATCAAATTTTGACATTTTTTGGTTGGAATTTGAGAGGGTTTTGAGTGTTTTATGTTTAGAAATGTGAAATGGAAACTCCATCTGTCGCGCTTTTACTCAGATAAGGACAAGCCATGGAGATGACGCGGCACTTGCTGCGCCCCTTCCAAAGATCGCAGCTCATGCTGCGCTTATTCCCCGGCATGCTTTCTCTTTAATTTGAAAGTTCGTGACAAATTTGTTATTCGTGGGCCCAAATCTTGTGCGCCTCTTCTCTAATATCTTATTTCACGTGCTAGGTACTTTTCCAAGACATGCGCTTTAACAGGCTTCAAAACCGTCACATGATGTTGTCATCTGAGTAGGGACCCCCTTTCGGCTTACAATCATTGGGCCCGTCTTTTATCATCAGGATGTTGCTCGCTACAACCGAGCAGATCCCCCGGAATGATGCGATCCTGACAGAGTCTTCCGTATATCCAGTGCAGCAGTTATTTGCAGATTTCTTTCAATATATATGTTTCCCCGACGAGAGTTTTCCTGAGGACAGAGACAGGCAGATCCTCACATATGATATCTTCTCACCGGCTGGCGAGCCTCATAACGCACCTCATTCAAACGGCCGGCGAGCCTCACAGCGCACCTCATTTCAAATAAGAAGATGCCTCAGGTATGACCCCTTCTTATGGCTTGCGAGCTTTTATACGTCGTCTAATGGACTTTAAATGACCCTCCCCGATGGTCGACAGACTTTAAAATGTTTCTGACGATAGGTCCTTGCTTCAGACCCTTTGAACCTACTCGCGTCGCCATAGTCGTCAGGTTGTAATCTTCGATTAACCTGGTGCCTATACTTTGACTTTCTCCTTGTCCAAGCCTCAGTCAAAGTGGGGGCTCTGTAGATACCTCAGTTCTGCACCTTCCGCCAACCACCCAGTGATGATTGGGCCGCATGTTTGGTACGCTAAACAATTTATGACAATTCGTAAGTTTATTGTCAAGTGATAGCTCAAACACTTGTGTCTACCCCTTGGTCGTCATCTACGCACCGGTGCGGTCGTTTTGACAATCTTTATAGTTCATTTGGAGTCCGGGTCGAAAACCGCTTCATTTTCTAGAAACCGTTTTAAAATGCCGAGTCGGAACGCTCTAGAATATTCTGGATATTTATTAAATCTTTAAATTCTATCTTTTTTGGTAAAATATATCTCGTATCTTTTCAAAAGGAAGTATAGATCTATCGCAATTCCATAATAGAAACAAGGAAATCTTTCTTCCGAAGGAGGAAACCTCTGGGGAAATAACGCAGCAGGTGCTGGGTCCCTTTGGAGGATCACAGCTCCTGCTCCGCCCCTTCTCCAGCCTTTTTTCTCCGTTTCCAGAATATTTTCGTGATTTCTTTCCAAAGTTTGAGTTATTCTAAAACTCTTCATATTTTCTAGTATAAAAGGAGACCTTCGATCTCACTTTTTGGCACGCGAGTGTTCCGCCCTTCTCTTCTCTCTTTGCATTCTAGACTTTGCTTTAAGCTGTTGACACCTTCGTGCTTGATCAATCGACCACGTAAGCTCAGATCATTCTGGGTACCAGTCACGTTGCATGACCGACCAATTTGACCACTACACAATCAACTAATTCAATCAATCAATTTAAATCCTCTAACGAGGGCACTTTCTACGTACATTCGAGTCGAGCAGTCACTAAACGTTAACTTAGTTAATCTCTTTTCGTCAAACATGCAAGTCTGAGGGTGTAAATCCCGTCTTTTTATTTGTATTTTTTTTCCACTCAATTAATGTAAGATTCACATCAGAAGTATGTTCAAAACTGATTTTTTAAAACAAAACCTTTTTAGCAGACATCAGACGACGAGAAGAAACGCAGTAGAAGCTGCGCCTCCTAGAAGGATCAAAGCGCATGATGCGCCTCTTCTAGAGGCTGCCCTGCTCCTGCTCTTCTTCTTCTTCCTCTGGTTCCTGCGGTTTTGTTCTTTTTTGTTTTCTTACTTCCTTTTCTTCGTACATAAACCATATTTTAATATAATCTTTCATATAAAACGTTTTGTACTCGACCTAAATTCCTAATAATTCGATATTAGCGGGTTTTCGTCTTTAAATCAAAATTAGGTCTTGGAAATTTGATTTGTTCGTATCAAGTCTCTGGAACTCGTTATTGATACAAATTATAGTATAATTAATATGTTAAACCACTTCTACTCGAGTTATAGGTCAATAATCAATCGTAAATATACAAAGGAATGTTAACTACTCGCGATTCTGACTTCACAGTCAGAATTCAGCTCAAGAACAGACGCAATGAGTCCTGCGTCTCTTCCTGAACTTCCGTTCACGCTTTGACGTAGCTTTAATTACGTAATTAACTAACTATTAGTCGTAATATCGCTCCTAATCTGTCACTTTTAGTTTTCAAATCTTTTCTTTTTCTTCAAATCTCCGTTTCGAATATATTTCTGACGTGTATCCTGTAATTCTTTGTAATCCGTTGTAATCTTATTTAATCATTGTAACTGTGTGCTTGTGCTTCTCTCTCATATGTAATTAATTCTAAATCCCCAATTTCGACATAATTGAGTGTTAATTACATGTTCACCGACATAGTCTAATTCACATGGTAGGATTAAAATGTTGGATGTTGCATTGCATGCATATAATCGATAACATATCAAATACGAACGCTTTCCCTAATCATTAGTAGAGGCCGCTATCGAGGCAGGCGGGATTAGGTGTTCGATTAAAGAGCTTCCTAATACGTACCCTCACCCCTTACTCCAGATCTCTGTGAACATCCGTGTTCAATGGCATCCACGAGAGTCATTCTAGACATAGAATGCTAAGGGTAACGAGTTCTTAGTGTTCATGTCATCACTTTATGTCTTGACATGGCATAAAGTATTCGAACGGTTCCAATTTCCCATAAAAATTGGCGGCGACTCCACAAATGCGTATTTTTATGCTTGTCCTTCTAAGTGCGTCCCTCTTTGGTCCCCTGTGTACACACTAAGGTATTGTCACTCTGACACCATGTGATTGATGAACATCGACCATCACATCAAATTGAGTACTCTTAACAAGTTTTAATATAACACAAATTCTCATTTAAGACAGGGGTATCCGTCTTATGCTTAAGACGGATACCATATTCTCTCACAAAATACCCATCAAGGGTGAGTGGAGAAGCACATGGGGGGTGCCCACCTTGTCCCCTCTACCCATTTTCTCTCACAAAATATCCGTCGCAAGATCCGACCCGTCTTAAGCAAGACCTACTGTTAATATAATTAAGTTGATTATCTCTTTAATTAGGTAATTTGTTACAAGATTCTCACGAATCTTACTTCATTATTTGTTGTGTTCAAGGTTACCACACATATCATTCAATTTTGCGCACACATTTTTTAAAATAAAATTATTCTTTTGTATAAGTAAGGGCGATTTTCTAAAAGAGAATAATGTAGCTAATTTATCATATTTCAAAAAACAATCTACCTGACAAAAGTAACCCGATCCGAAAAAAGTGGCCCGAGACCCGAAACTAACCTGAGTTGCAAACTCCGAATATAACCCGAAACCCGAATTAACCCGACCCAAACCGAGGTCTACTAGACCCGAAACAACCCAACTCGAAACCAATCGATCCAAAACTACCGACCCGAAACCACTCGACCCAAAAGTGACCCGATAACTATTAACCCGAACAAGCTAATTTGAAGTGACATTTAATATTATTACATGACTAAACTAATATTGAGTATACCTTTAAACACTAAAGTACAATAACATAAAAAAAGGTTATCTTGAATATTATATCAGGACACGTGGCAAAATTAGGATCCCTTAGAACCAGACCTGAAATAACTATTGACCCGAAAATGACCCGACTAACAAACCTGAAACCTGAAACCCGAAAGGACCCGACCAGAACCTAACTAACCCAATAAATTGACAAATCCGAATTGACCCAACCCAAACTGGATTAACTCGAACCCAACCCGACTGGCCTGATGGCTAGGTCTAGTTACGGGTAGACCTGGCAAAACTGACCAGGTCCAAAATGACCCGATCCGAATAACCCGACTCAACACCCGAATTTGACCAGAAATCCGAATTGATTCGGCCCACTGTAACCCGACCCGAATGTTTATTGTTGCAAACAGATTTTTATCCATGAATAACTTGAAAATAGTTTACCCGAAAATGACCCGAACCCGAAATGACCCGACCAGACCCGAACCCGACCCGAAAACAGCAAACCCGAAATTGACCTGACCCAAACCCGACTCGGTTGACTCTTTTGCCAAGTCTAGTTACAGGTAGGGTGATAATGAGACGAGACAGCTCACGAGCAACTCGAGATCGGCTCAGTCAAAGCTCGGCTCGGGCTCAGTTTTGAGATCTTAACGAGTCAAGTCGAGCAAACAATGACTCGGCTTAAAAAGCTCGCGAGTAGCTTGAACGTGTGTGATTAGATATCAAATATTGCTCATATTTTATAATAATCATAATTATATATTTGTATCACATAAAACGGAATTACTTTTTGACTTACGAATTTTATTCTTTCGCATACATTTTTACATAAAATTTTCATATCATACCCTTTTCCTAAAACACAATCCTTTTTTGTTCCTAATCAATAAACATAATCAAACTGACTCTTATGTATACATCTAACCTATTATTTAATCTAATAATATAGTTGAACAATGAATTATCATTTTCCCAATTACTGAAATAATTTTATATTTAGCAATTCTTAATACGTTTTTTTATTATTAGGTTTATTATAAATTATTCTTTATGGGTGGGTGGTTGTTACGGTGGTCAACTATTGTCGTCAAATAGGACCATGGTGGTCATAACAGGGGGAGATGGGTGCGGGGGAGGGCGGAGTGGTTGGCCAGGCTGTCGGCATTGGGTTTCTGTGTGGACTGGGGTTGTCGGCTAAGACGAAAGTTGGAGATGACGGGGTAGGCAGATCAGGGGAAGTGTGGGTCACGTATGGGTTTTCAGGTGTTTGGTCAAAGCAGGAGAGGACAGCTCTAGGGTGATCGTTGCCGTTGGTCGGAGCAGGGGGTTGTGGTGAATGGAGATAGGAGTCCAAACACGAAGGAGGGGGACTGCGAGATAGGGGGAGGTAGAAAGGGTGGTCGTAGCTGGTTGGAGCATGCGAGGGGGGGAGGCCGTCTGGTGGGGGTATCGGGCGGGGGTGGCCAGTAGATGTGGTGAACAAAAATGGTGAAGGAACTAATTGGCCAGTAGATGTGGTGGTATCGGGCGGGCGGGGGTGGCCAGGGAGATAAGGGAAAGGGGGAATTAATTGGGTGAAGAAATGAAAATAGGACAAGGGTAATGCGGTAAAAGTCGTATGTGAAAGAGTAAAATCCGTATGTGAAAAAACGCATCCACATAAAAAAACTGTCTTACTTATTTGCCAAATATTTTCACAAATAATCTTTGAGCCTTGTTATTAAAATTATCGGAAGAAAAAAAATCAAAAAATTAACAACTTTATATAGGCTCGATTCGATTAGAGTTTGGCTTCTCGCAAGTTTAATAACAAGTACATTTTTTTTCAAGCTCGACATCGGCTCAAGCTCGGGTTCAGCTTGTCTCGTTAACACCCCTAGTTACATGTGTCATGGACTCAGTGGAAAATATAATAAGTAAAGAAGAAAGAATTTGAGATAATTACAAAATGGTCCCTGCTATGCACGGGCATTCTACCTTGTACCCATGGAATTAAAAAAAAATTGAGTTTTTAGTTGAACCAAGTGAATGTGCTAATGTTGCCGATAAAATTGTCCCATAAAACGAGTAATAACTTCTATGAAAAATGAGATATAATGCATATTATTACAAACTTGTGATTTCAGCTGACAATTTGGCAGGTTAGAAAGTCTGTAGCAGGAGAAACCACCAATTAACATTTTCAAGTTTACAGGGAAAATCTAGGTTATGTGAGCTTCAAATATTAAAGCCATAAAACAATAGACCGGGAAACCTTGAAAGACATAAACGCAAAAAAAAAAAAGCCACCAAAATTGGGATTAGTTTCTCGGCTTGTGTAAGCGGGGTCGATTGCAAAAAACACGGCCGTTGGATTTCACAAATGCTGCAATGGCCACACTTAAGCTTGCCCATACCAGTGAAAAAAATAGATGCCGGAGATCATACCGAGCTGTTCATAGACATAAAGCCACACAAATTACTCAAGATTTTATTCACAATATTGAGTGACCTTACATAAAACATATGGCACATCCTTCAATTCCAAATTTCCGGTAGTCAGGGGACATACTATGATTTTTGGTCTCATCGTTTAAGGTAGCAATATATTATATTACATGACAATAAAAGAGACTGGTGGGAAAAACAATTGTATTAAAAAATAATAACCCCATCTATTCCCGCACCCCTGGTCTGACACTCTGACATCCCACCACAGTCCCTACGACCCCCATATCCCGCCCCTCACTGCCAGTTACCCACCAGCCACCACGTTATCTAACCTCATTCACAGTTCCCCATGAACAGATCGACTTGAGGGAGAGGCTATGCCTAGACAGAGAAGTAGCTTCGATTGCTTTTAAAGGAGGGTTGGCCACCATTGATGAATTTCAGAACGGAGGATGTGACATGGTCAACAGTTGTGCGTAATTCTGTTCCCACTTCTACACTAACAATGGACTAATGTCGGTGCTGTTTGATCATGGCTCCAAAACTAAAGAGTCAAAGTAACATAGACTTCACAACATTGAGTAACTCTCTGCCTTCCTAGAGAATATGTTCCCACAACCAGTAATAGAAAGGTCTACTAAAATACTTAATACTCCCTCATCTTTATTAGTACATGTCTTCACGTTTTGATTTAAGTCATTGGCTTGACAAAGGAGTGTCACGACATACGAGAACAGCATGATTAAAAACAAGAGTATGGAAGATAACAAACCTTGGCGCAAAGATGTGAGAGAAAACAAGAAACCCGCCAAGACTAATACTAGAGCAATAGGAAGAGACTGCAAAAAGAATGCCACTTCGTCACGCGATGTTTATATGCTCCATTAATGAGAAACATGATGCAAAAAAAAAATAAGGTGGTAGCATAAAACATTTAGTACTCCCTACAATATTTTGGAATTGCCCAGTTCTTCCAATTCTCCTTACAAATTTTAAGGATGGGGCAATTCCAAGAATAGGAGGGAGCAGTTTGTACTCACAGCTACGGTCTCAAGACCCCCCTTCTGAGGTTGTGGTGTCATATCGCGGCTTACGGAGACAATGAAATTTCCATGAACAAGATCAATTGCATCCTGAAACATGATGATTAAATAAATGACAGCAAAAGAAAGTTGGGGATAAAATTTGAGGACAACTCTAATATGAGATATCAGAAAATCAGCTTGAGATTACATGATTCAGGAAGGTGAAATTTGATACAGAGTAACACAATGCTAAATTGATAATCTGATACAAACCATATGCCCTGTTTACCCGGAAAGCATTTTGAGCATTAAACTTAAAAGAAGATGAGCAATATTTGATAAGAAAGGATACAAGCACAATTTTTAATTACGAGAACATGTAAATAGGCAAGATCTGAAGCAGAAAGCCTGAAGTATCAGAGTCAAGTGCAGCAAACGCCACGTAAAAGTTTACAGAAAACTGCTAAAAACACACGCAACAGAAGCAATGAAACTATGAAAGCTATGCAAGTAGTATAACATCTCGACGTCAAAAATAGTGGAGCTTTCCGTTTTGGGTAGGTGTTAGCAAGACATGTTATAACAATGACCTCCATCAACTCTCACGGAGCAGTTCTAATGCAAAATGGTTCTTTGCAGGCAGAACAAATACACAAGTAGAAGCTACCACACATTGAACAAAAAGAAAAAAACATCAATAAGCATCTTCGAAAAATATGTTCAACCTGTCTAGTCCCATCACGGAAGTTGTTCAGATAATATCTAGCAAGTGCATTCCACCCATCTTTGAGGATCCCTTCAATTGTACGTTGGCCGTATCTGTAAATTACAAATTTGCAGCAAACGAAGCTTTAACTGGTTCTATCTTCTTCACATTATGGCTTTGTGCAAGTTAATTCCCAAATATAACGATCAGATACGCACCCACATACATGGAAAAGAAAAAATAGTCTAAGGCTACACAATAACCAAGGATAACACATCATTTCAATGCTACTACATGATGAGCATTTGTACTAAACTATCCCAACAGAAGCAATAAAACACCATGCACAGTCTCCTAATCCTTTACGCAACCCAAATAAGAGCAACTCAAACAAGAGCTAAACTCCTAAGTCCCACCACCCCAAAGTAGAGTTAACCAACACTTACAACAACTATCTCAACCCCTTTATAGAGTGACGGGAAAGGGCAAGAAAAGGGTAAATGCGACATTGTGAATCTTTCATTGGTCTTTGTTATACAAGTAGTTGATAACTATTAATTACGATGTAAGAAGAACGTCAGAATGACCCAAGATACCAAGGAGTGTTTTCATTTAACTTGCATCAATCAATTTAAGTTTGTATAACTCCTACCACCTCGTTCCTAACCAATCTTTAGGAATTCAGGCATCATCACAATACACACATTATCGTCACACTATTGATCCATGGCCCACTACCCAATGCCAAATATTAGCAGCAAACTGATTGCCGCACTATATAAATTATCCACCAATGCTTTACAATCATGCTACATGATTCTTAGATCTTTCCAAAGAAAAATGAGCCACTCATTCTAATTATTCACACATGACCTTGAAGAAGTCAATTCCATTCCATTCCACGAACACTTCTCTTTGATAACGCTTACCAAAGTACATATATTGAATCTATATCATACACCTTTAAATCAATAAGAGGGCATGTAAATCCTTCTTCTTATCTCAATAATTCCCCATTATTTGCTTCACTATAACAAATGATTTTAGTCGATCATCCCAATAATAACCTAACTGATTCCAAGATCTTAACGCTCCTTATCATTTGTTTAACCATTTGTTCCAACATTAAAAATCATACTTTAATAATGTACATATATAAACTATAAGATAAGCCATGTTGTTTTAGTCGATCATCCCAATAATAACCTAATTGATTCCAAAATTTTAACGCTCCTTATCATTTGTTCAACCATTTGTTCCAACGTTAAAAAACCTACGTAAATAATGTACATATATAAACTCTAAGATAACCCATGTTGACTATCACGTCTCTCATACGCCTCACACCCAGTGGCGGACCTGGTGGTGCGCACCCTCAATTTCTGTTTTTTTTTTTAAATTTAACGGAAAGGAGGATACATATACTATTTGCGTCTGATTAGAATCATTATATTAACCGTGGCACAGAGGATAGAATCAGTGGCTTCTAATTGACTGGCACGAGTTCAAACCTTCACTAGATCCTTTTCTAGTACTCCCTGTTTATTTTTTCCCTACCCCTTTTTTTAAGTCTTCACTCTTCCGTTAATCTAAATTCCAAAACATACACTCTTATGACTGTCAAATCCCTAATTATATGCTATCTAATTGCAAAATTTGTAAATATATAACCCTAATTTCATGTTATTTTGTAAATTTCAAATAAGAAAAAGTATGGAATAGTTTTGGAATTTTATCAAGAAAGATACGAAAAGTTTCATCATCTTTTGGGTGATCATCAAACGGTGAAATGGAGTATTTTTTCTCGTGAAGAAGTTTAGATTATTTTAAATCAATTAAAAACTTGGGTCAATTTGTATGCATGGTATTTGAAATCTAGTTTTTATGGTTCAAATTAAATTTCCGTTTTGTATATACGCGGCTCGCTTTAATTTTACCCCAATTCTGTTGAAAAGTGCACCCCTTGTATTTGAACCCTGGGTCCGCCACTGCTCACACCTCATACCTCACATACACTACCGCACAAGAAACCTATGTTTTGAGGAACCCCCCACTCCACAGAGACTATCACTTGACTGATTGCCTCAAGAATATAGAATCAAAGCTGGCAGAGTTTTATAGGTAGCATGAAGTTGGGCTGAACAAATCAGGCGCAGTCAGACACGAACTACAAGAAGATAAGGGGGAGGTGCGAAATGAGAGATGAAGCTTTGGATGATAATTATGTCAACACTCTCAACAGACACAGTAGCATTTTCACCTCATCAGCCGAGTGATGCCAATTGCTTGCTGCCAACAGACATGGAGAAAAGCTAGTTGACTATAGAGTAGATTAAAAAAAGGTGAAGGTTAATTTCAATGATGTAATTAGTTCAAAGGCACCATGGACATTAACCTAAAAATTTCTTTGATAGATTGCATCCTTTGAGGGTACTCGGAATCCAAGCTTTACAATAAAGAAGATAAAGAAATATAGTAAACTACAACAGCTTGACTTAAAACTCATAAATATAGAACAATGTGAAACAAGGACGACAAATTTTGTTGCTAATTTCTCACAGAAATCAGGACTAAGAGGTGCTTGATTTTTAAAGGTTTCTCCCGTGAAGCAAGAAATAAAATTGAAGATGGTATTAAAACGCTCCTGCTACAAGTGGAATATCAGGCCACTGTTACGATATTTCTATTCATATAATGCTTCGTAGAAGAAAACTGATGTTTTGGTGGCTTCTTAATTTATACTGCTGGTTATTTTTCGAAAAGCATAATCGGAAACATGCATTTTTGGAAACGAACTATGCATTTGTGAAAAAAGGATGTCACGGAGAGAAGATGGGACACAACCATAGCAAGTTAAGACAAATATGGAAGAAAAGAATATCTACCGTAATTGGTAACGTTTTTGAAATAATGACTGCAACCCTTTACATTCCATACGTGACATCAAGATAAAAAGCTTGCGACAGTATCGCAAATGCAATTACTACCACAGTTTTATGTCATGCCCTAAATTTCTCTTTCATTTACACTTTTCTATAAATTAGTTTCTTAAACCATACATATGGACAAAATTCTCAACAACTTGAAGCATGTTACAAGCGCAACTGGATTACTTATACGTAAACTAAGTTATACAGTTACAGCTGTGCACACTAAGCGCAATTTCCAAAAAAAAAAAAAGATTTAAAATTTAGTCATGCATAAAGTATAAACACGACTTTGTAAAATGAAACCCGATTATTGGATAGCGTACCTGACAAAATCCCCTTTCAGAGCAGGAGTGCCAGAATATTGGATGCTCACGTCGTCCCCATGGTTTGCCCACACTAAAAGTGATATGGAAGAAAGGCGAAAGTCTTATATCACAAAATTACACCTTAAAGCTAACCATGACTCAGTTGCACGTGATTTCCATCATGTACGGTGCAAATAATTACAAGTGGAAGCCAATATACAGTCAATACAACAGGTCAAAATTGAATGCTCACATATTTTGAAGTTTGCATCAAAATTTGGATGGCCGCTAATACACTCTTCAGCAGCAAAAACACCTATGCGTCGTAGTTGAGATTCCAGCATTTTACGTCCTATCATGCTCTGTCATAGAAACCCATGATGCAGTAAACAAAACAAGGATCAAGGAAGCAAGTGCCATTTTTCCACCCAATTATCAGTATAACAGCAGGCAAACACAAATAAAGTGGAGTAGTGGACCAGTATGAACATAGGGAAACGGATTTCAAAAGGACATCGATCAGTGATATCTCGAAGGTATATTCTATTAGCACGGATACGAAGGCAGCCAAAAAGTAATAGTTACAGAGTGATCTAATGTAACAATTGTGAATCTGTTTAGAAAGGAAAAAGGAGAAATCTCAAAAATATACCTGTGTAACATTTGTGCGATCTAAGCAATCAATACAATTAGTCCTTACTACGCCTTGTTGCACCTCAATTTTTTCACCTTTCTCATTTAACAGGAGGTATCTGTCACATAAAAATGTATCAAAAATAAGATGATTAATGCTTCTTGTAGTTCCATTTAAATATAAAAAAAACATACTACACAAAAGACATCACGTGCGTGTCAACCGCCATAGTAGGGTTACCGAATTCATAATACGCCCAATCTGAATTCGCGATTAGCTCAAAAACATACTACACAGCAGACATCACGTGCGTGTCAAGCGCCATACCAGGGTTACGGAAAAAAGTAGTTTGCGAATTCGTATTACTAATACCCTTCATTTACTTGATGATAAAAACAAACAATAAATATTCATTTTCTATCAGTATTACAAAGCACCAAAAATAAGTCTACTGATCAATCTTCCGAGTTTCTTAGTTGCTAGTTTGCTACACATCTTCCTTCCCCTTTGATAATCTTTGAAGATGATTACCACTATCAAGTCTACAAGCCTTATGCATAAATCTACTTACATTCGAAGTTGATCACCACTATCAAACATAATTCGCTATTTTTTATATCAAATTCGCAAATTCGAGCGTATAAATTCGCAAGCGAATCACGAATTGATACGCGCGTATTAATTCGCGATTCGCAGCCTGGTTGAGTGAATTAAGTAACCATGCGCCATACAACCATAATCGAACCTCCTCCAATAATTTTGGAGTCCAAACTATCCTTTAGAAAATTTATTACAATTCAGAGTAATATTTTTTATATAATTAAAAATGAGCAAAATAAAAGAAAAAAATAGACAAAGACACAATACCAGCTAATCTAATTATTTAAAGAGGATTAACCGTCTACATAAGGTAACATGATACCAAAACAAATGCAGTCTTATTTCTCGGTCTATGTTACAACTAAACCCACACTTTGAATATAAATCTTACTCATGCTTAACTTAAATTGTCAGCCTTTCAAGGTTTGCCCCAAAAATTTCAAATTCCTTATTAATTAATTTTTTTTTTCATCTTATCTATCAACAAAACATCACCCGAAGAAACTTTACATCATGGGATATCATCTTGAATCGACCTCGTCAATACATCAATAACTATGGCAAAGAGCACCACAACATTAATTGGGATTGGGGAACTCTTGTCTTCCCAACATTAGTTCGTACAATCATACTAGCACCATCATAATGTCCTTTGGTTAAACTTATCATCAAATAGTTTTTCTTTGGGGTGATCTTATTGTAAAACACAAGATTTTCTTAAGTGATCTAGTTATCAAAGATGGGGAAAAAACAATGAGATATTGTTCATTATTGACATCTACTTCAGTACAAATATACCCTCACTGCCAAAAAAGGGCAGGGTTTAACAGATATTTTTATTTAAAAAAGACCTAATAGAAACCATTAATAATAAAGACGCACACAATGGCTACCATGCCCAGATACTCCATACCTGCTTTTGTTGAGAAAATCTGACATTTGATCAAACAGCATAGAGAGTCGCTCAAAATGTATGTGCCCGCAAATCTTATGGAAGTCGAAGTGCAAATACCTATGAAGAACAAAAAGCTTTAGCATAAAGGCAAGAAGAGCATTATCAAGGAGCAGAACTGTTCTTATACCTTATGTCCTCATTAACAATATTTTGCATTGAATTTCCGTACATCTCACACAAATGGCCCTCACCTCCATGCTGGAAGAATAGAAAATGGGTAAGAAATGCAGTGAAAATATGATCCATGCAAGCTCACTCAAGCTATACGCATGCTTGTGCATTAAAGTCAACAAATTTTGATATGACTGAATTTTTTAAAATTACAACACAAAAAAAAAGGATTGATTTGGTTTTGTTTTCCTTTCCCTTTGATTTGTGATTCTCTATTATTATAGTCACCATACGTTTCTCAGTAGCTAAATACCTTCGAATACACCCTTGGAATCACTTAAATTTAAAATATGTAACTAAGAAAATTAATTAATTAATTAATTAAAGAAACACAATCTCGCCCCTCCTACTGCCAGCAAAATAAACCAAAACAAACAATAAATAAAGAAAACTGAAACTGCTAAACCTCAAGGTATACTTAAATTGTACTCCCTCCCATGCAAACCAAAGGTTACATGGGAGGGAGTACAAGTTTTAAGAAAACATTGAAAAGGGAAGGGTAGTACTGGAATGGAAGTAGGACCACTTGAGTATTTAATGTTAAATGGGTGGGTGGGGTAATGGCATATTGTGTAAATAGATAGGGTAAATGAGGAGTAGTTGGTCTTATTTGTTACCCGAAAAGGAATTGGTAGTTTGGTTTGGATGGTCCAGGTAAGTGTAACCTTTGGTTTGGATGGGAGAGAGTATAATACAGAGAAACACCAGTCCAAACCTGTCAGTTCGGATTATGTCCTCCCGATTTCTCTCTATAAAGTTTTCAAAATAGCACTTGTTATCTTGTTGTCAAAAACCAAGAATCTTAAAGTATGCTATGTTTTGTACTTTTCAAACTTCACTTCCTCCACCAATGGGGGGGACTCAAGCTATCTAAAACATTACTATTTTCGGGGTGATTAGAACCTTTCACTCTTCCATTTGCATCTAGGGTTCCTCGCAAAGTTAGATGAGTTTGGAAGATCATTAGATTCAAGCACTTCTGTGTCTTCAATTATAAGCTTAATTGCTATTAAATTTGGAATTAGTACTGAAAAATATAATATTAACAATTCTAACACTCCCCATACGACACACATGGTTAACTGGACATTCAAATAAACGGAGGGCTTACCATTTACGGAAGCGAGACGGGTAACATAATTTGAGATTGCAGAGCTTTGCATATCCTCTTAAGTTTGCTTTTTCAGCTATTTGATAGGTAAAAATTTTGCACTCTTATGACATAAGTTTATACCACTAACTTTATTCAAACAGATTTTACATTAGAATTAAGAATAGGTGGCCGATAAATTTTATGAAGATGAAAACGAAGCAGCAACGAAGTTTCTACAATTTTCAAGCACATACACCGACTGTATTTAGGAACTTCGTTGTTGAGCTTAGGCTTCATTTAATAAGTCGAGAAGCAAGAGCAAAGCTTACCATAATTTGAGCTTGATAAATAATACTCCCTCCATTTCAATGAGTTCTACACATATCACTTTTGCACATAGTTTTAGGAAAATTATTATTTTATTTCTAAAGACAATTGTACCCCTTATTTTATATCCTCCTCTCCGATTTCCAACTCCACCTCAGAACACGTCCCACTGTCCACCTAACCCACCAACAACCACGACCACCCATCACTCCTGACCCAACACGTCATACTACACTCGACCCGAGCCACCACCAACATTGGTGATCGCCGGCGAACCGCTCTTCCTCGTACACTATCCTTTCCTTCAGCCGCCCACTACCAGATCTACTGCTCCACCGCTCATAATAACTCTGTTAGCCACCGTCGTCGCACCCTTCCTCCTCTTTATCAGTCAACGCCATATCAACGCACAAGGCACCAGGTGAAGGCGAGTGATCAAGGTGAGCGGTTTTGATGTGCAACGTTAGTGGTGTGTTAGTGAAGCGGACGTAGTGGGTATAGGCATGGTGGTGTACGTGGTGGGTCGTCTAGTGGAGATATTTGATTATTGTGGTAGTTGAGGGTTTCCAGTTTGTAAATGTATGGTTAATGATGGTGATGGTGGGTAGATGGTGGTGGCGGTCAACGACGAGTCTGTGGTGGAGATGTGGCTGGTGCCTGGTGGGTGTAGGGGGTGGTGGTGGTGGTGGTGGTGTGCGTTGTGGTCTTAATCAAGGAGCCACAGTATATGAGTGGAAATATAGCAGATGGTGGATGAGAAGGGGTAAAGACAAGGGTAGCACGGTCATTTTGGAACTTAAACTTTACTAGATAAGGAAATGTATAGAAGTGGTTGAAATATTCCAAAGAGCAATATGTATAGGAATGAATGAAATGCAGGGCGTAAAAATCAATTTATAAAATTCACTCTAAAAAGCAAAATAGCTTACTAAAGTATTAGCCTATGTTACATCCGACTCTTCTTATTCCCCCACGTACCCGTGTCCGACACTCGACACTCGGGCAAGGGTATGACACCTCGACACCTCATTTTAAGCCAAAATACGCATATTTTCCACTAAAATGGCTGAGTACCGCACTTGGACATGCACCCACGTCTTATACATCTAAAGGAGTCCGAGCAACATTACCGCTTATTGTATTGTCAAATAGTACTTATCGATGAATTCTCAACACAATTTTTATCATGGGTCATTCAGAAACGGCATCTCAAATGCTTACAACTTACAAGTCCTACAACACATAGGGCAAGGTTGCGTACATTTGACCCCCTTTACCCCGCTGTAATAGAGAGCATCTCGTTTAGTGGGTAACGTAATTAACGCTCTAGTTTTGCTTGACACAATCACCAGTCACCAGAGTCTCCAGCTCTATGGTGATGCATTAAAAGGGTTAACCACACATAACAGCCGAAAATTGGTTCTCAGTGGTAGTTGATGCTGATAACTCATTTCATTTAGATAGCAAAAAAACAAAGAGAAAGGACCAGAAACTGGATTGAGGGAACCCACAAAAGAAGGCGTACTAGAATTAGATGCCAATATAGTCACACCCCCATAAGTAATACGTCAGGTACACGTCAAATTTTAGCTCAATATCTTATCACAAGTGTACATTCAATAATTTATTGGACCAGTTACCAGTCTATCTACAGTTGATTAGTATGGGCGAATAGGTGAAGACAGGAAGCTTTCACGCACCTTATTGACAAGATCAACGGCAAGCACAGAACCATATCTTTTCCTAAGGTCCAAGAAATGCCTCTCAGCAACTCGAGGCTGCATAGTCTTAGAATTTCAGCAATAAGATTTGACAAACAACACTTTATTCACTGAAAATACTTGATGAGACTTACTGCTTCTTCTGGTTTCACAATTTCAAATTTTGGTTTATATTTCAAGTCAACAATCTGCTCCCAGAGAAATGGCATTGATCCACGTACCTGTTAATAAAAGAGAAAATCGCATATATTATGTAATGACCCAATAAATGCATAACTCAAGGAATAGAAGTAGACACTCAAAACTAGATCAACATTTTTTAACAAAAACCTGCCTACATTGTTAGATAAGCCATCGATCCACGGTTGACTGTAAATATTATTCACCAAAGACCATCTGGAGTTTCGAAAGTTAAATTGTGTTATGCTAAGCATCGAAATGGACTCTATCGTACTCCATCCCCTACACAAATATTTCCCACATTTCTTTGAATGGCAATCTCGCAATAATTTCCCTCTTTCATTACTTGGGAAAATTAACACTATTAAACAAACTTATCCTCTTACAATCCTACTCTTTAATAGTAACCCTTACCCATTTTTAACTAACCATCAATTTAACAATCCCATCCACCTTACACCCAACCTCTTTCCTTTCTCCACCACCATAGTCTCAGCCCAACCCCTGCTATCAAGCAATGTATTCGCCAATGAAGACCCTCTCTCTCTCTCTCTCTCTTCCTCTTGTTCAAGGATTTTGAATCCCGCTGGTTATGGGTTGCGTTGGAAATGTCATGCTGGTGTACGGGAGTATAATGGCTCAGATCTAGGCTTGGCTTAATGTAGTGTGGTGGGAGCCACTGACATATCAAAGTTATGGTGGTTCACAGTGTGACAATGGATAAGTTGGGTTGATCGGTGGTGGTGCACAGTGTGGTTGAGGTGGTAGACAAGGGAGCAAAGTGCTGTGGTACGCCACTGACTGATTAGGGAATGGGTGGGTTTTTAATTTATTAGTTAACTTAAATTAGTTTATCATCTTTCCTTAGTCATATTATGAAAAATTGTGCCTAGCCCAAAGTGGAAGAAAATAGTGAAGGGGAGAGAATACATCTTATTCCATGCACCTTATTGGCAAGAACAAAAACATTAGCAGAAGGTAGATCAGAAGCTCAGACAAAAGTCTGTATTCAGCTACAGTAAAATATTTGCAAAATAGAAATGTCACACACATTTGCACCTTATTAGTCAATTGCCAACAAGAGCAATCACAAGTTCTAGTAGTATGAAGCACATTAGTATCAAATCTAAAGATGATCAATTGCTTTTAATTGTTTTAACGATCTCAATCATGGTTTCTTTAGTAATATTAGTCTCCATATGTGTACATCTTTATCAGCAACTGTAGTTCAATGACCTTGATATTTTAGTAGAACAAAAGGGTTGGTGATTAATCACAGTGAAAGCTAAAATGCTATAATTCTTACTTGCACAAAAGATGCTGTGTAACCATTCAACTGCATCATTTGTTCAGTTTCCACAAAGTTTGCAACATAACCATCCGGATCAGCTCCTCTTCTCCACATTCGAGTTCCTAAATAAAGTCGAGCACTTGATGAATCAGAACACTTTGTTAGTCCGAGACAACCCTATAATTCTAACTTGTTACTTTTTGAGCGAAGCAGACAGATACGGCAGTATATAAATGTTTGGCTTTAATAATTCTTAGAAAGATGCCACAGATCGCTTGCAAATTATACCATTAATCATAAGCTTAAATAAGGTGTGCATTTTGTACAAAAAAACTGCTTTAGACTAATTTGAGGAAGCACAAAATTGACTGACTTTGCACAACTGTCACTCACATGCTGCTACTAGATAAGTTGTATGAGAATACAGGAAGTATACTAAAAATCAAATTTAAATTCAAATTCAAATCTGGATCATGTACTAAAACCCCAAACAAAAAAATGCCACATTTTCAAAAGGCCTACCACAGCGCTGTAACAAAGGTAAGTTGCACCATTGACCATAAAATCAGTTGTCAGCTACTGTCAATAATAAAAAAAGATCAGCCATTTAAGCATGAAAAAAGTCTCAAGGTACCAAATGCCTTGTGAGAGCAAACATTATGTCGGACTTTTCATGTTAGACTGAATTAAGAGAAGCAGAAATTACAATATGCAACCATGAAAAGACAGCCATTCCTTTTATTAAAAAAAGTTGGGGAATTTCCTGAGGTAAGAAGGGTTTTGGACCTTACTAAATTCCAATATAATATGGCTGTACATAATAACCCATCAAATAAATTTTTCCGAAGTTTTTATTAAAACTGCAAATCAGCTGTCAGTCATAAATATTATGACTTTACATGTTGCAATTAATGAAGTTAATTTTGACCAACTTTCTTCAACCTTTCATCAACTAATCACAGATTCTCCAAAGGCGGAGACTTAAAAGGCTGAAAGCTGCCGAGAGAGCAACCGTAGTACCAGCAATACTATTAGTTAAGCCGTAAGAAGTTATCGGTGACCCAGATGGTTTTTTTCCTAGTCAGAAATCAGCTTATGACCTTGCCAGTCACAAGGTTCTGCTTTTTTTCTTTCTTTGATATGTTGATAGCTTATATTACAAATCATTTTTGATGTCTAAGACAATTTTTTCATGTGAGTCCAAAGAGCACTAGTTCTATATAATTGGATCAGCCATGTCCTATTAGGATCGAGGACTAGAGGATCCAGGAAGCACGGGTTCCCTCATCCCTGATGCCAAAAGAAACAAAGACAAGTCTTTTGTTATCATCATAATGATGATATTAGAATACAAGTAAGAAGTAGGAAGGAGAGTCAAATGAAAAGTGATTTGGTTAGTGGTGGCACAGCAGAATGATAAAATTGGAGAATTAGGTGGAGAAGGGATTTAGGGTGATGATTGATGATAGAGAATAGTGCAAGAGGAGGAGACAGGTCGTGAGCTGTTTACGAGTTAACGACAAAATCCATTAAACTCGGCAACAAAACTTATTTCTCCGAGTACAATATCACAATCTTAGCTTTCTATCAGAACTTTCACCATTGACAACCGAATGGATGATGTTAAATACAGTAAAATTTCAGCAAGGAATAACATTTATTGATGCTCCTAAATTTCAACGTTCTACTCTAAGTTGTTTAAGATCTTTGGAAAGTCCATCAAGTTTATGTAATCCTCATAACATTTACTGCTCCTCGGATTCAGTTTGTTATGAGGACTGGAGGAGCACCTTCCATGAAATGGTAAACTGCATGTTAATAAAATCGATGCTAAAGGACCAAAGAAATATTTGGAAACGCCACACTTACCAGTTCTTCGGGTACATCTCCGAGCAATTAGAGTAACATCAACTATATCTTTCCCAATAGCTGCTTGAAAGTGATGAAAACCTGATGCTCAGTTAAGTAGCTCATTCAACAACGAAAAGATGGAAGAGCAAATCTAAAATAGGAATCAGTGAGTAGTTAGCTGCTGTTATAAAAAAAAAAGAAATATGAAGGATACTTCCTTGTAGGATAGGAAGCAAGTATGGATCCAGCTGCACAAGAAAAACAATTATCAGCAGCTAATTTATAGAAATCAACAGCAATAAAAATTAGAACAAATAGCCAAACCTTATTGTCAATGAGGCCTTCCATCATGTAGTTGTTCCACAAATATCTAGGATCTGCCTGCATAAGAATAATTGAGGGTTTACATTAGTACATAATTGTCCACATTAAGGAGAACATCTGCCATTCCCAACTAAATTAAAACTTTTAGACATCTGCTTAGACCCCTCTTGGTTTGTTACCTAAAGCTTGTCACCAAGGTTGGGGGTGTATCTTGGTTTTGTGTTGGGTAAAAGATGATAATCGGTTTACAATAATTACCATACGACTTATCCTCAAGATAAAAAAAAATACCATAAGACAACCATATATCAGAGGTAACGAAAAAAGTCACTATTTCGACAAGGTCAGCACGCAGCAGAACAAAGGCATCAATCTAGAGTCGATAGAATGCATTAGCGGATCCTGATACTTCTTTCACGAATTCTCAAGTAGTCACTTATGGACCCTTTCTCATTACAGAATTGACTTTCAGATGTCTAAGGGGGATAAAATCTCTTCCAGGAAACAGCTACTGGTTAAACAGCAAATGGTGCCCATTCTACACATGTGCACAATTTCTTCCTCACAGGCACTTCTTATAAATCATCAGTCTTTGGTCCTAAAACGCATCATCTCTGTTTCCTTCACTAATCTTAGGATCAACATGATTTCCTTTTTTTTTTCAAACTACCTACTATATTAACTGATTTATTAATTTTCAAGCTCATCAATTCATAAAACTGATTTATTAATTTGCATGTTGGAGTCAGTTATATTCAAGTTAAGTGGGTTTTTAGGGTAAGAAGCTTTTCCAGGCAACACCATAGGCATGATGTTGGCAAATTTACAGAAAATAGAAGAGGAGTGTTGAATCTCAAATGTTTGAAAAGAAACTTAAAGAGTGAACAAGCAGCAATTGTAGCGTTACTTGCTGATATTTTCACGATACCTTTTCTTGAAATTATAAACCATAAGGGGGCGTTTGGTTCACGATGGGGAAAGAGAAAGGGAATAAGAAAGGGAAACAAGGTGAAAGAAATAGAATCCCCTTTGATTAAAAAATTGTTTGGTTGAACATATATAAAAAAATGATAAACCACCCTAAAAAAACAAAAATAATCACTCCCAACATCGAAACACACCAACAATGACCACTGCACCAAGTGAAGGGGTTAGGGGTGTGAGGGAATTAAATCTCATACCTTAGGGGGGGTGGGTGAATGGAAGAAGAGTGAATTGGGAGTATGGGAAGGAATTGAGAGGGGTAAGGGAATGTAAATTTTGGTGAAACAAACAATAACAAAGAGAATGAGAGGGGATGATTCCCTTTCCCTTTCCTTTACACCCCCAACCAAACGCCCCCTAAATAAGCAAGCGAAAAAGGCTTTATAAAATTATAAGAAAATAGAAGAGGGATGTTGAATTCAAATATTTGGAAAGTAACTTGGTGTGAATAACCAGTAATTGTAGAGTTGACATTTAGAGATACCTTTTTGTTTCCTTAAAATTGTAAACCATAAATACATTAATAAAAGGATATGATTTTTTTTTTCCTCGAATAAAAGGGCTGACAAAGATAAAGCTACAGTGAATATTTGAAAGGGTATACGTGCATTAGCCAATAGCCACAATGGTGCTAAAGAAAATAATCTATCCCAAACAGAATTCTACTGTTTAGAAAAGAATTGATTACTGCGCCCTTTTGTTCCAAAAAACCATGTAATCGTGTCATAGTACCGGCTCAAGATACCTGGCAATTCTTTAACGAGTATTTGACAAAACAGCACTTATTCCATGCATCGCATCACAGAAGTTATAATAACAGCCAAGGAAGGACTCGGCAATATTGCACTTAACATATAACATCTTGTCAGATGTAAGAATATTAGGCTATTAGCAGTTAAAGATTCCTTTCAAATATGAATACACACAAGAAAGTTGCCTACCTGTCTCCAAAGAGGAAGTGTCTTTGATTCATCTCCTAAATCACGTAATCGCTGCATACTGAAGTAAGAAGTGTTGGAACTTTAGAAAAATATTTCTATTATATATATCGCATGGTCCAACATGCGACGCATAAAGTAGTAATAATAACATAGTTTTTCAGGAGCTGATAATTAATTGAATTGCAAAAGCAGCAGCATATTGGAATAGGCAGTTCAGCATAAAAAAAGTGTCAATTGATGACTTGATTATAGACCTCGCAAAACAAACCTGAACCCAAAAATTGACTCAAAATATCCCAATTGACATCTAATCGAAGAACCGAAATGATTAACCCGATAACACTTGATTCAACCTGAACTGAAATCAAATTGAACTGAGCTCATAATATCTGAGCACCCAAACAGAGATGAATTTGGTCTGTTTCAACCTGAACCTACTGGACCTGGTTTAATAGAGACTAGATTTATCAAACACCCTCCCACCATGTGATTCAGGTTAAAATATGTAATGATTCAATAATAATTATATAAAAATATTATTTGATGATGAAATTTACTATATATGTGACCAATTTTTTTCACATCCAACCAAACTAAGGTTCAACCCAAATCTCACCTCATCCGACTTTGACTAAATGAAACTTGTACTGAACCCAAGTAGCACAAACTGACTAAGGTGGTTAACCGAAATGTACATGAACTTGAACTGAATTACTGTAAGCAAGTAGAAAACTCAATTAGATGATTCCGAGTTTTTCAACCTAAGTATATTGATGTAAGGACAGAAAAGTGAGATATGTATAAATACTGAATACATGCAAGAGAAAGGCAAATAGAGTGTACAAGGTCACTTAGATGGTAACAACAGAGTTTCACTCAAATCTTTTTCCTAATAATGCTTAAAAAGTCTTAAAAGAATAACTTATATATGTTAAAATGGTCCCCACTCTCCACGTAAGTTCAAAATTTATGGGACTGAAACAATACGCCATTAATAATGTCGTGCTTAGCGTACCTCTGATTTATGGGGAGCAAATATATAAGATGCGGTTTTATTAAGGGAAATCAAAAGTATACGATACAATTTTATTATATATAATGGATCCTATACTTTTAGACCCGTCAAATGTGGATTGGATTCGTAACCGCAAGATTGTAGCCCATTTAGAAAATGTAAACAGAGATTTGAAAACAAATAGAAATGCAATCCCTAACTTTTTGACTTCTACCGTTCGCAAGATCCAAGTAAACTGTCAAACCAAAACTCATATCCCTCTTTTCTCAAATCTCCAACCTAAGAACCAGTACCGCTACTATCATGCCACCTTTAAACACCGCAGCTACCATGCAACCTTTGAAGGCCACCGCTCGTGCAACAACTCTCGTCGGCCGTCGCTTCAATTCTGCCTCTCGTCGAGACGTCGACTTCCCTTCTCTTCAGATCTGATGTTTTTTTTTTAGTTTAGAGCTGATAAGGGTGGTGGTCGATTCGGTCAAGTGGTGGGATGGGGAGGCTAAGGGTGATGATTTGAGTTGTGGGTCTAATTACGATGGTTGGTTAAATGTGGTGTTGAGTGCGGTGGTGCCTGGTGAGCATCAAGGTTGATGAGGGAGGAGGGATGAAGTCACAGACTGGTCTGTGGTGAAAGGAGGGCTAATACGATATTGTTACTGCATTCCTCCTTATCCCCCATGGCAATGGTGCACTCCTCTCTCATGGTCACCGCCACTGCTCCGTCACGCTACACAATCCTCCACAAGGTCTCCTTTTAACAACACTAACAAACTAATATCTTTATAGCTATTTTTTAACTAATTATTTTGCTCCATTAATAATGGTGAAAGTGCCTCGATAACAGTGTTATTAATTGTCATTCAGTTTTGGGATTATTGAATAAGTAATGGACTATTTTACCCTTCAGTTTTCTACTTAGTGTTTAATTTTTGGGAGTTTGTGGACAGTTTTACCCATTAAATGAGAGCTCTAAATCGGGTCTTGATCCTCATGCCGCCACGTCAGCAAATTGAGGGTCTTCTACTTTACATATAGAATATTATATAATAATAATGATAGCAATTCATGGAATATAAACTCACTCATGTGAATTTTATGTGAATTTCTCCTCGCCTAACTGGTTAAAAATGTAAAATCCTAAATTTTTATATGAAATAGTGGACGTGTTGCCAGAGAAAAGTAGGTACGAAACTTCAAAAGTTTTGGAGGAGGTGCAATTCCTAGAATTACCACTTCCCCCATTAATCCATTATTACAAACAAACTGGGAACCAAGCAACTCCAACTTTTGTAGTTCATGGAAATTTTCAATTACCATGTTTCTTTACAATGGCAACCAAAGAATCATTTAAAATGTTGATTCCTAAAGAATGTACTAGTCAAGGAAAGAAATGTATCATCAAAATTTGTTTGTACAACACTGTGTTGCATCAGTATTATTTTAGTACGCAAACAATTAGGTCAGCCAAATGTCATGGCTGACTTCTCTGTTAGCCAAGGGAGTTGCGTCATTTGAGCATTATTATTAATCATCAAATGTGTCCAAATTTGCGGAAGACTCTAGAAGACATAAAGACTTTCAAGAACTATCCTAAATCTTTAAGTATTGTTTAGATTAATCAAGAGTCACTGGACCATCTAGGGTATTCTTAAATATTCTAGAATAGTCATCTAGTATACTGAAGAACATCTAAAGTTATTTGCAATTGTGCAGACTTTGTAGATGTACTAGACTATATCTAGAGTCCCTGAAACATCTAGGATATTGTAGGATATTAGCTAAGAGGGTTTAGATTCTTTAGAATGTTCTTGGAATTTCTTAAAACTTATCTGTATAAAACATTTAACTAGTTTCAGAAGTAGAACGAGATGTCCAATAATTAATCAAGTTTGTGAAGTGAAGAGAGTGAGTGTTAAAGGATTTAAGTTTTCCAAAAAAGAGTTTTTTGTTCTCTTCATTTCAAACATGGTCCAAACCACTTAGGCACAAAAGTGAGAGTTTGAGTGGCAATTAAGTTTCAATTGAGTGGGGTGCATCCTGATACTCAGCCTGTGCCAAAGTGTTGCACACAGTTAATAATTTAATATTATGCCCAAATACATTGTTGGGTAACAAGTTGTATACTTGCAAGTATCTAATGAAAATTTACTCCAAGCAAATGGCCATCCATATAAAAGACTTGCCTTGCCTCAATTTCTACTTCTTGGGTCAACCGCATGAGAAATGACCCCCACCCACCCACCACACACACGACTCCACTTTAAACCGATTAGCTAATCAACAACTGTGCCTGTACAGGTCATTCTTAGCCAATGGCCCCAACATAATTTCAACTGATGTCAACTACATGAAGAAGCTAATAATTAAGACAAGAAACCATAAACGAGGAAAATAACCATTCAGATACCTCAAACTAAGATTGACATCATAGGAGAAAAACAATCCAGTAGTCCCTTGCGCACAATTTAGAAGAGTTGAAAACTCAGTCTCCATCCTTTTCTGCAAAATTTGCTAGACTTCCATCAAGAGAAACTACAAAATAACATTCTTCTTTTGCTATTTTCATAATCTAACCAGAACAGGGGAAAGTAAAAGAGTAAACTCAAAATATCACACGATAATATAGCAACATGCAAATAAAGAAAATGTTTATGAGCAAAAGGAAAATGATTATGAGCACAATATTAAAGCAAATATTTATGAGCACGTTACATGATCCGCGGGAGAAGTCTTCAGAGAATGGTCACAAGGCAAAATCTTCATAGATGCAACTTTGAAGATAGGATGCTCCAAATAAGATCCAACACATTGACGTTCGTTAATAACAAATAAATATGACCCTGTAAGCAGAGACAACCTTAAATTGGAATAGGCAAGTAAGAGGTAGACATCAAGACATTATTTATCAGCGAACAAACATTTCTTGTTTAAATAAATGTTTTGAAAGATACTATGACCACATTTTCAGGTGGTAATGTGGTATTGGCCGCATTATAGCATAATGACCAGGATAAAGACTGGGACGATGATTGTTGAGATCACGTAGCAAATCAAGTTATACACCATGGGCGTTACTAAGTTGTTGACAACTGTCATCAAAGTCGTAATTCAAGTAGCTCAATTCATGAAATGAAGTATTCTGTCTAAGTTCAGCGTGACAGTCGTGTTGCAACTAAGTTCCCAAGTTCTCTTTCTGTAATTAAACTTCTATAAGGGTACGATATGAAATAGGTCTGTAAGCATCAACAGCAGCATGTGCAAGCATTGGATGTATAACAGAAAAGAAATGAGCTTGCCTCTCAAGAGCTTAAGCACCCCAATTACTCCATATATTGTCTGTATTTTAGGCACACGGACCGCACTGCAATGAGGTAGTTCATCTGAAAAATGTCAAAAATCAGCGAAACTATTTTAACACATATTTTTATTGAGCATCCCTTTACTTTCCATTGCAGTAAGTTATACGGTAAGACAGTCTAAGAGAAGAGCTAGAAAGGCTGTTTAGAATACAAACCAAGCAGCTTCATGGATCCATCGACTCGGCTAACGGACAAAAAGGAGCCACCGGTTCCGTCGGTGGGTTCAACAACATACTCATCAGGAAATTCCCACAGTCTCATTCTCGTATGCAACTTGTGACCAGATTCCACTTTACTCGTCATTTCCAAAACTAACTAAACAACACACAACATACAATATTTCAATATTTTACCTCATAAGTCATAATCATAAATGTACTCCATTATAAGGATTAAGATCACCATTACAATCACATCGATCCACACAAACTTCATAATTGTAACATACTTTATTGATCCGCACAATAACTAGAACAAATTAATAATCCGGACAAATTATATCACAACATGATAATTAAATTAAATTAAATTACGTAACAGAAAACTGCAAATTCGAACAGCAAATCGGAAAACTGAATCAATATACATGAAAGATAGATGTACCTTATTATAGTTCAAAAAGGGTGATCGTAAGAGAAATGTAAGTGAATAAGAAAATGGAAAAGAAAAAAGGGGGGGAATAAAAGAGAAGAAAAAGTGGAAAATGAGAGAGAGCGCGGTAGACGTGGAAGGAAAAGTGGAAGTTAATGAGGACTTGTTCTCCACGCACCACTGGAATCAATCATTCAATCAATTTCGCATCAACGCCAGGCCTCCAATTTTACGCACACCCCGCGCTCATCATTTCCATCCAACGGGTTATTCCTATTTGCATTTCGGTATCTCTTTTCGGATATCATTTTCTGGAGAAGGTCTTACTTAAAGAGTAAAGACGGTCTTATGTTAAAGACCTTTTTTTATCAACCAATAAGAGTTTGGTCCCAATGTTAAGGAGTTCACCTTCTGGCCATGAAGTCAGTAAGGACCGGTGGTCTGCCCTGGCCTTAGAATGGGTAAGGCATACTCTTAACCTAAACTTTTCAATATTTCACAATTCTCTTTTCATTTTAACATTATTTAAATCAGTTGTAAGTACGTCTTAACTTCAGACGGTCTGAAACAAGGATTTGTGCATTTTCTGAGCTTGGTTTCCCGAATTTTCGTTATACCAAAACGCTGTTTGGTAAACGGTAGATTAATAAATTTTTAGCATATTAGACCATCTCCAACTATAAACTTTTCTCTTATTCATCTCACTCTCTCTCATCACTTCTTACTTATCTACCTCATTATTCCTTAACTTTTCAATTAACACCTCATTCATCCCTCCAACAATGATTTATACTTATTACTCATCTCATTGTCTTTCATCATTTTATCTCTCTTACTTTAATATACCCCACACATTTTTTATATTTAAAGTTTATTTAAGTATTTTACTCGGGTTTTCTAGTCGGTAATTTTTCGATAAATTTGTGATAAGATTAATTTTTTTTTTTTAAAGTAAGACGTTAAAAAAAAATCAATGACTATTTCGAAAACATAAAAGGCATAACATTTAAAACATTATTTTACAAGACTACATTAATAAAATAATTAAGAGAACATAAAACGATAAAAGGAAATACATTAAATTAAGAGACCACTTATAAAATTACACAACATTAGTTAGAGTCACCAAATTTTTGCCAAATATTTTCAATTAGATATGCTCTTAGGCCTCGGTGTGTAACACCCGCAAATGTACCATATTTTTATATTAAAAATATTATACGGATACTTTTCAGCGAAATTTTAGTTTTAGTCTAGAACTTAATTTCCCGTGTCTAATTTAGCAATTCCGAGTTCGTATTCGGACTTTACTCGAAATTCCGAGTGAGTTACGCCTTAAGGCGCTTTTGGGCTTTTTCCATGTTTTTCCACTACTCACCTTATATCTCCCTTAAACCCTAACTCCCTCACAGGGCCGGTCTTGAACATTTTAAGGCCCTTGTCAAAATCGTAAAATGAGGCCCCTTTAAAATCATTTTGGTCGCTTTTCTCCGTATTTTCATTGATGGAATCTTGTAAATTATCACACGTTAAATTTGCATTGCCAACATTTATGACAACAAACTTCTTTTCTCACATTCAGATAAATGTTTTTAAGACCATTGATAATCAAAATTCAAAGACGAACTCACACTTAGAAATTCAACCATTCAATAAGAAACTCCATATCACAATTCACAAGCAAAACAACAAAGCAACAATTTAAAAAACGATACAATGGGTCACTAGGTTAGCATCACAAAACACCCGTCAGTATCACAAACTACAAATTAAATAATCCATTATAATTAATAAAATTGAAGATCAGCAAGAAAGAAAAGGATATAGAACACCCTTGAATTTCTGAATTATTGGCTTCTTGGCTGACTGAGGCGACGAGATTTATATAGGTAATCGATGAAGAGGTGAACGGAGGTTGATGAGCGCCGAGCGGTAAAGACACAATCACACAAGTACTTACTTCTTTTCAAACTTCAAATTTTAAAGGTTTATAAGTGTAAACTGTAAAGTAGATTTTTGAAGAACTTTAGAGAAATTGGGGAAATTTTGGCTTTGTAATTTGAAGAATGAGAGAGAGAGAGAGATGAATTTAGAAGAGAAATAGTCAAATACTCGTATGAAGAAAGAAAAGTAACGTCTGTTGCTCTTTCCCAATAGCAGTTTCTTATTATTCTGGGTTTTGAGTTTTGTGATTTTTTTAATATTGAGCCCCTTCCAATGTTGGGCCCTTGTCATCCGCCAACCCTAACACCCCTTAGGGTCGGCCCTGCTCCCTCACTCACTTTTTCACTTACTCCTTCTTCCTCAACAAGTAACCATAACCCTAAACTCCATTTTTGATCAATCTCAAGATCGTCACTACTCCTTCATCCCTTGCTCAAATCCGCTAGTTTTCGTCATAATCTTCCCCTCTCATCGTCCTCTATCTTAATTGGTAATAAAATTACCGTCTTTCTCACTTAATTTATCCGTCTTTCTCAAAGGTGAATTCTATTCATCTTTTGTTATCTAATTGTAGGTGGAGACCTTCAAACCTCGACAAAGACTACTATCTAGTAGAGGACGACCCTAGACGAGGATTGAAGACGCGAAAAGGTAACGGTGAAGGGTTACTAGATATCAATACGTGATTTAATGTGTTTTTGATGTTAGTAAACGTATTTAGAATAGGATGATTGTTCATAGAATTTGTGTTGTTGATGATAGTTGTTGTTTGTTGATAATTGTTATTGAGTATTGATGATTGATGATGATAGTTGATGTTTATTGGTGAAGTAAAGATGAATTCGTGCATATGTTGTCCCAGTCGGCCGACCGGCCGACCGGTTAGCTGACCGGCTGGGAGTTGGCTGACTTGAAATTGGCATTTTCGAAGTATATTGGTATTATGAAAGTCTCAGCCGGCCAACCGGCAGCCGGTCAGCCGACCGGCTGAGACACACCCCTATCTTTCCTTCTTTTTCTCAAGTGACATATGGTCCAACCGGGTATCCGGCAGCCGCTCCACTTGACCGGCTGGATCACCCTGTATTTTCAATTGTTTTCATTTGTTACCAAAACGCCAACCGGGTAGCCGGCGGCTGATGATCGGTTCGTCGTCAAAACAAACATCAAAAATAACCCAATAAAAGTAGTATAAAGGGGTCGAATCCACGAGGATGGTGGGGTCAACTACTAGTTCGATTTAATCCTATTCTAGCCTAAAATATGACGGATTGGAAAGTTAACTAAAAACTAGGAAAAAACAAGTAATCGCTAAGTAATAAAGATGAAAACAATTAAGGGAAAGACTAAGGTGAAGGGTTCACCTTAGGGGGATTAATGGGTTAGTCGGGTAACTAGCAAATGGGTAACAAATTCGAGTAAAATCGATTGCTAATGTCTCAACAATCGATAATCATCAACAAAGTCATCGCATTTGTCTCAAATCACCCATATAAACACTTAGTCTAATCGTCTCTACCACCGTCGCTTAAGAGAAAATCAAACCATGCTTGATAAAATGGCATCTTTCGTTCACACATTTCATCAAACACTTGGTGCGCATATGGGTAATACCCAAATAATTACCACAAATCTACTAATTACCCAACTAATTACCCCACATGATCCTCCCTTAGGCTCCCCCTAAACCCTAGAAGGGAATCTACTCACACATGGTAAAGGGAATCAAAGCACTAAAGAGAAGGGGGAGTTCAATCAACATTATGCTATGAGAAGAATAATGATAACAATCAAAAGATGAACAATAAACTAGAAATGGAAATTAATTGCATAAACAATAAAAAAGATGAGAAATTTATACCAAACAAAACTTATATTGATGAATAGGGGGAATGTCTTCACCCAAGTCTTCAATACAAACCCCAAAACTGAAATGAAAGACTAGATTCAACAACTTGAAATGAGAAACTAAACTAGATTAGGGAAAGATTAGTAGAGTAATTAGGGACTAATTTAGGTTACAAATTTCTAGGGTTTTGTGCTAAGAGGAATGTAAAAAAACTCCTTACAAAATAATAGGGGGGGGGGGTATATATAGGTATCTCGAAATTAAGGAAGAAATTAGAAGAGGAGGCGGATTTTGCGATGTTACGTTCCTGGCCGGTCGACCGGCCGCCGGGCCTCTGACCGGCCTGGGGCACATCAGTGACTTCAGCCTCTTCGTCTTCAAAATCCTCAAAATTTCACTAAGTATGGAAAAATGGGGGTCTGGGCCGGTCGACCGGCCGCCGGTCCCCCACCGGCCTGGAGCATCATTTGACTCTCAATGGCGTTCTGATGTAGGTGTAGGCCGGGTAGTTGACCGGCCGCCGGTAGGCCGGCCGGCGCTACCTGACCAATTCCTTCACTCTTTCTTTCTTCATTCTAAGCGGAGTAGTGGTCTAGGCCGGTTGGCCGGCCGCCGGTCTGGGGACCGGCCTGGGCTACCTGATGACTCAATTCTTCACATCTTCATCTCATCTTCGAATCCCGACTCATGCAAGACCCTATTGCTCCGATTTCTTCATTTCCGCCTTAATTCCTACAAATTAAGACCGATATTCATAGCACGGGAAAACGGGAAGTAGAATGCAATCAAGGGCACGCAAATCCGTGTAAACGGACCAAAATGGGGACGAAAATGAGGAAAAAACGTGACTAATTAAATGCTTATCAAAATTCCCCACACTTAAGACTTACTCGTACCTGAGTAAGTAAACAAAATTCGAGACCCAAAAGTACCCTTATTCAATACTACTCTAATATTAAGGCTACAACCTAAACTATTAATAATATCCGATGGTAGACAATTAACGGGCCTCCTCCGTCCCTTCAACTCACAACGAGATACTCATGAGGTAGAGTACCTCCTTGCAAGGCAAGTAGGGGCTTGCTCAAAATTTCGACGCATCCAAATGAAAAACACGTAAGAACACGACAAAGGTGCATCTAACAAGAGAAAAATCACATGCCTCATCCATGTGACGGAAATATCTAAAAGGAAAACCGTCTAAATAATGCATGATCCTTATGAGCCACTAATATCATAAAGCATGGAAAAATATTCGCCTCCAAGCGGTGCAAGTCTAATGAAAATTTCGAACCCCGTCTACTATTTGCTTGGCCAAAAGCGATAAAATGGAAGATGGAAATGAAATCCTCGTGACGTTATTAAGCACAATAGCATATGGAATTCACGTTTCTCAAATAAATGATACACAAGGGTCGTCCCGTCTCACTATGCAACTTCAAAGGCAAATGATTCAAGAAGGATAAAAGGAAATTGAGATTTGAGTCTAAGTGCTTGCAAAACTTTTCATTTCACACTTTGCTTTCTTTTTCTTTTTCTTTCTTTTTGATTTGCATTTTGGGTTGCAATTTTTGGCATGAAAGCACACGGTTTCCGTCAAGGACATGCGGTCGGAACCAACAATAGGGGTATCCCCACCGTAGTGGCATCGAAAGGGGGCCTAGATATGGGCCCACTAGAATCCCTAGAAGTTCCGTTTTGCATTTCCTCGACGAAAACAAGAAAAGATGATAATTGACTCAATATTTTCAGCTTGTTTGATTTGTTTCCTTTTTTTTTTTTGATCAAAAGTGGAAGAACAATGAATCATGGTTGGTTGCATAGCAAGAACGGTCCCCTAAGAATTCTTTCTACCATCGGAATAATCACATCAATCGAGGGTGTCGAGGTGGAATAAGCGCAAACTCGTGACTCGGCATTAGTAGACGGGTTAAAACTCACTAAAAATGCACAACCCAGGGCGTCTAAAATTCCACGATTAAGATGAACACTTTATGAATAAAAAAGTAGCAAAAAGGGACTATGCACATTCAACAAGTTTTCCAAAAAGACAATTATTAAAACATTTTTCTAAATGCAACGATATGCCATGATGCAATCTAGCATATATACAACTTAAATGCACATGCTCTAACCGACTATATGACACATAAGCTAATGCTATCTCCTAACAGCACACAAGTGGCACACACGCCAATCAACAAAATCCACAACATCGTCATCAACACATCTCATCCTCAAATAAGAAGAAAAGGAGATAAGGGAGAAGGGAAATAGGAAAGGTCTCACCAAAGCGTCTTCATTTTCCCTTTTTCGTGCCTCATATGATGTGGGGCGCACCTATGGATGGAGATAAAAAGAAACACACGGCAATATATACAAAATAAACTATATACAAACTAATCTAAACATATATTTTTTGGAAAATTTTCAAATTTTTCGATTTTTAGGCATTTTTCAACTTTTTTCGAAACTCAACGATATATACAAAGGAAATAAAATCCTCCCCACACTTAAGACTTACTCGTCCTCGAGTAAGTGACTCAAACATGAAAGGAGGGAAAAAAGAAAAGGAAAACAAAACAAATTTTTGGGTTTTTCAATTTTTTGGGAATTCCCTCCCCACACTTGGTATTTACATGGTGTGAGGGGTGAATTCAAAGCAAATAACATGTTTTTGGGTTTTTAAATATTTTGAAAAATAAAAACTTGTTTTTGGGGTTTTTGATTTTTGAAGAGAAATCACAATATGAACAATATATACAAGAGGGTTAGCTCTAGGAAATGCATGAACTAAATAAAATTCCTAAAACTAAATGCAAAATGATATAATACAATGTCATGATCTAAGTAAATGCAAACTACACTATATGCTAATCTAGAGTCTCGCTGCGGTGGTAAGGTGCATAAATGCAAGCCCCTCATGGGGGTACCTCCCACAGGAAAGTCTAGTGTGCCATATCGGAGTCTCGTCGTGGCGGTAAAATGCATAAATGCACGCCCCTCATGGGGGTACCAACCACGGGAAAGTCTAAAAATGACACCAAACAAAATGCAACTACGCTATATGGATGCAAGGCTAATATGTGACGATATGTTACAAAATTAAATTCTAATGCAAGCCTAAATGGATGCAACTAAATGGATGACTAAGCTAAGATATAATACAACTATCTAAATGCATGCGAAAATATAAATATGATGAAGATTTGGATTAAAAGGGATCATACTCATGGGTTTCCGGCCTCAAGAGTATCCAGTGAAATCAGAGGATGTAGTATCAAATTGGCCATGACTGGCCTCAGCAAAAGACGCATCTACATCCTGGGCTCCCGAACCAGAGCCGCCACCCTCCACAATCTCGAACCGTGGACCCATCCTGTCAAACCACTCGGCATTCTGAGCCGCAATCTCTGGGTCCACCTCCTCCTCATCAACTACCGGCTGAGTAAAACCCGGCGCAGAAGAATAATAATCTGGCTGAACATTGAAATCTCCGAACACCCTAGAACCCTGGTCATACCCGCCCTCGGGCCACATAAAATAGGACGGATGTGGGCCAACTGGCTCCCTATACCCCTCCCTACACCAATTATCGTAAGAAGGGTATTGGCCAAGAGCCAAGTCATAATACATCCTGTCCATCCGCTGCGACAAAAGAGCTCTATCCCGAGCTTCCTCCTCTCGCCACTTAGCTGCCGCCTCTCTCTCCCTAGCCGCTGCCTCTCTCTCCCTAGCCGCTGCCTCTCTCTCCGTAGCTGCTGCCTCGGAGGCCAAAGTCATGTCGGCCATGAACTGGATCAAGGAGGGATCCAAAGGTGGGTAACTGGTAGTGGTGGAAGTGGATGCGTCGGGTTGGGATGAATTGGGCCAAGGACGCCACTGCTGCTGATGATAGAAGGGGCTCATATAGGGCAAGGTGGTGGAAGTGGGGCCCTGCTCCTCTCTCCTATATGTAGTGACGGGGGCAGTAGGATCTCGCCTAAATGCGGTAACTGGAGCTAAAGGATCTTCCGGGGTTTCTTCAGGTGGTGGTGGAGGGTTCTCCTCCTCTACGGGGAGAAGATAGTGCGCGCTATCAGGAACCACTTTCATAGCCGCACTATTAGGGAGGGGAATAGAATTTACCCCTCGAATCCTCCAATAAGTCTTCTCGTCCTCAACTCTCTTTACTACCCACTCAAGCTTCTTTGAAATGTAATCCTCCGTCAACAAGGAGCATCCCCCTAAACACCTCAAATTACGCTCATCTAGAGCATCTCTACATAGGACATGGGCAATCTTGGTAACAATCCCCCCTAAATGGATTCCGGTCGGGCTAAATGGGTCATTGGCAATTTTCTGAAAGTGGAGAGCGACATAGTGACCAATGTTGACTCCAAATCTAATCGGCTTTTGGAACAAGTAAGCCGCCAAAATCGCGAGCTCATCAGCCCGAAAATTATGACACTCCTCTCTCCCAAATAACGTCCAACCCATAAAACGGTGCCAAAACCTAATAGGGGCATTGTGGCAAGCATTTGCCGGCCTCTTAGACCCCTTCTCAAATTCAAAACCCGATATAGCAGTCCACACATCATTCACATTAAAGTTTTCGGGGACTTTGTATGACTTATGAAATTTGACCCCTAAAACCTTACAAAATTTCTCAAGGGGAATGCTAAAGGCGATATTCAAGAGGCGGAAAGATACCATTTTGACCATACTCGTATTCCTATCCTTCTCATGACTAAAGGAGCTTAAAAACTCCCATGTAAGACGGGGGTAAGTACGGAAGTGCTGACCGTAGAGTTCCCCCATCCCCAACCCTTTGAAAAGCTCAAGAGTGACCGTATCAAGGCCGAGGTTTCGCATAGTATTTCGACAAATAAAACGGGAGTGGGGAAGGCTTCTGCGTTTTAAACATTGAAATTTACCTCTTGCGATTTCGCTGACGAAGACGATATCGGGAAAATCGTCATCCGGACCCATACCCGCCGTAACTTGCTGAAGTCTAGCTTCTAACTCAGCCTCAAGTTGAGCCCTTGTTCTTTTCCGAGGTGGTTGTTGAGCCATGGAGATTTTCGTGTTAGTCAATTGAAAGAGGGAAAAATTGGGGGAAAATGAAGTTTTTGAGTTTTGGGATGAATTTGGGTGATGTAGTGGGTTAATTGATGGGTTGAATGTGGGATTGGGTGAGTTTTGTGGTTATTTTTGTGAGTTTTGTGAGGTTTTTGTGGGTTTTTGTGGAGGTTTGAAGGAAGGAAGAAGAAAGAAGGAAAGAAGAATGAAGAAAATGAGAAGAAATAAGGGTTTCACGAGTTGTTATTACCCTCGGGTGGGGTTCTGGGCCGGTCCAGGCACCGGCCGCCGGTCGACCGGCCTGGAACCCAGTACAGAAAATTTGATTTTTGGTTTTTTCCGATTTTGCTCGTGTTCAGGTATCCCAGGCCGGTCGGCACCCCGGCTGCCGGTCGACCGGCCTGGAACTCAGCTCAAAATATGCAATCTTCAAATTTTCAGTTATACGCGCTCTGGGTCGGTCGTCAGACCGGCCGCCGGTCCACCGGCACAGAATACAGCTCGAAATTTCCCAAGAATCCTTCTCCTATGATAATGTGCTCCAGGCCGGTTGGCACCCCGGCTGCCGGTCGACCGGCCTGGAACACCTGCACTTCAATTTTCGCACTTCAAAAACTTGCTACTGGAGTGCTCTGGGCCGGTCGGCACCCCGGCTGCCGGTCGACCGGCCTGGAGCACTTCTCCACTTCTTCACTTCGCCTTCAAAATCACTTCAAACTCCCAAAGAAACCCAAGTCACCAACAATATCCACCCAACTAACATAATCCCAATGATACAGTTTTGATCCAAACCCGACTACAAATGTTTCAAACCTTCCTAAAACTTTTTCCTAAAGACGAAAAACCCGAGTACACAAATCCAAATCTTCACAACTATTCCTAATATGCATGCTATATACAAAAAAAAAATTGGTGGTTGTTGAGGGACTCCACCAAACCTATCAAATCACAAGAGTTTACAAACAAGACTCCTCCTCGGGAAGTGGATCCCCAAGGAAGAGTACTTCCACCGTTCCTTTTTCATCGCCATCAAAATATCTTTTCACTCGATGCCCATTGACCTTGAAATTACCACCTTCTTCGCTCCAAAGTTCAAAAGCTCCATGTGGTGAAATGTCAATAACTTTGAAAGGACCCGACCATCTAGAGCGTAGCTTTCCCGGAAACAACTTGACTCTAGAATTATAGAGTAAGACTTGGTCACCCACGTTTACATCTTTATCAACCAATTTGGCATCATGCCATTTCTTTGTTTGCTCCTTGTAGATCTTTGAGCTCTCGTAGGCATCAAGTCTTAGCTCTTCAAGTTCATTCATTTGGAGAAATCGTAGCTCTCCGGCCATATCAATATCAAAGTTCATCTCCTTTAAGGCCCACCATGCCGTGTGCTCCAACTCGATTGGCAAGTGACAAGCTTTTCCATAAACAAGCTTGTAGGGAGTTGTGCCGAGTGGAGTTTTGAAAGCGGTGCGAAGGGCCCATAGAACATCCGGAAGCTTTTGAGACCAATCCTTCCTACCTTTGCTTGTGGTCTTCTCCAAGATAGCTTTTATTTGACGGTTTGAGACCTCTACTTGCCCACTAGTTTGAGGGTGGTAGGCAAGAGCGGTCTTATGAGTGACACCATGGGAAGAAAGTAAGAACTTGAAAGTGCTCTTCCTAAAGTGCGAACCCCCGTCGCTAATCACCACCCTTGGGGTCCCAAATCTCGGAAATATAGTGTGCTTGAAGAGCTTGATAACAACCTTAGCATCATTTGTTGGGGTGGCGACGGCTTCAATCCACTTGGACACATAGTCCACCGCTACCAAAATGTACTCATTCCCGCAAGAGTTGGGAAATGGTCCCCTGAAATCAACTCCCCAACAATCAAAAAGCTCAATCTCAAGAATGTTTTGAAGGGGCATCTCATTCCTTTGACTAATATTCCCCGTTCTTTGGCACCGATCACAAGATTTGACAAAGTAGTGGATATCCTTGAACATAGATGGCCAAAAGAAACCACCTTGTAACACCTTTGCAATGGTGCGAGATGTACCAAGGTGGCCCCCATAGGCCGAGTTGTGAATTCTATCGACTATCTCCATGCCTTCTTCTCTAGGAACACATCTTCGAAACATGTCATCACCACACTTGCGAAAAAGATGTGGGTCATTCCAAAAATAGCGTTTTGAGTCATGCTTCAACTTCCTCCTAGCCCTAGCATCCAACTCCTCCGGAATGAACCCACTCACAATCAAATTTGCCAAGTCCGCAAACCATGGTGATTTACCACCTATCATCATCAAACTATCTTCTCTCAACCACTCATTGATCGGGCCACTCTCATCCTTCAACCCATGATCTTCGGTAGTCAATCTAGATAGGTGGTCGGCAACAACATTCTCCGACCCCGCCTTGTCTTTAATTTCCAAGTCAAACTCTTGAAGTAAAAGAACCCACCTCAAGAGCCTTGGTTTAAGGGAGGAGAGTTTGATAGAATGTTTGAGTGACATACCAATCCGCAATTCCATGATGAGGGCAACGGGCAAGTAAGTCAATGAATCGATCCCATGCCTCTCCTAAGGATTCTCCATCCTCTTGTTGAAAGGTTGTTATCTCATTCCTTAGCATCGCCGTTTTGGAAGCGGGGTAGTACTTGCTTAGAAACTCCTTAGCCAAATCATCCCAAGTAGTGAAAGTGTTTGGAGGATGGTTATTCAACCACCTCTCCGCCCGGTCTTTGAGGTAAAATGGGAACAACATGAGGCAAAGGGTTTCCTCGGGCACACCATTCCTCTTCATGATTCCTACCCTACTTTTGAATTTTCTCAAGTGGGCATGAGCTTCCTCATCGGGGAGGCCTCCAAAGCTATCCCGCTCAATAGAACTCATTTGAGCCGGGTGAATCTCAAAATTATTTGGGGCCAAGACACCGAAATTGATTGGAGATTGGGTATCATCGTGGTTGGGACGGTTACGATCACGTAGAGTCGTCATTTGTGGTTGATTTTGTTGTTGAGGTATTGTAGGTGGTGAATTTGGTGGTATATTTTGTTGTGTATTGTAGAAGGGGTTTTCAAATATGGGTTCAATGGTGTTGTTTTGTGGGTAATCGATTGTTGGAGTGGATGTAGAAGCAATTGAAGTATTGACTTGTTGATGGCTAACTCTTCTTGAATTCCTAACCCGAGCAAGTGTATTGGCACGGAGAGTCCTAAACAACCTTTCGGGTTCCGGATGGCTCAAGAACAACCCTTCCCCCCTAGGCATGCACTCAAAGCAACTCAAAAACAAGTTAGACTCCTAGTGTGTTTTTGGGCACACTAGGGAAAGACAATAATGCAAGGCACTCTACAAATAATCTAACAACTAAAAACCAACAAAAACAACAAGTAACTTGGCTAAATCTAAGACACAAAACAAACTACGAGTTTCCTTACGCCATCCCCGGCAACGACGCCATTTGATGATCGGTTCGTCGTCAAAACAAACATCAAAAATAACCCAATAAAATTAGTATAAAGGGGTCGAATCCACGAGGATGGTGGGGTCAACTACTAGTTCGATTTAATCCTATTCTAGCCTAAAATATGACGGATTGGAAAGTTAACTAAAAACTAGGAAAAAACAAGTAATCGCTAAGTAATAAAGATGAAAACAATTAAGGGAAAGACTAAGGTGAAGGGTTCACCTTAGGGGGATTAATGGGTTAGTCGGGTAACTAGCAAATGGGTAACAAATTCGAGTAAAATCGATTGCTAATGTCTCAACAATCGATAATCATCAACAAAGTCATCGCATTTGTCTCAAATCACCCATATAAACACTTAGTCTAATCGTCTCTACCACCGTCGCTTAAGAGAAAATCAAACCATGCTTGATAAAATGGCAACTTTCGTTCACACATTTCATCAAACACTTGGTGCGCATATGGGTAATACCCAAACAATTACCACAAATCTACTAATTACCCAACTAATTACCCCACATGATCCTCCCTTAGGCTCCCCCTAAACCCTAGAAGGGAATCTACTCACACATGGTAAAGGGAATCAAAGCACTAAAGAGAAGGGGGAGTTCAATCAACATTATGCTATGAGAAGAATAATGATAACAATCAAAAGATGAACAATAAACTAGAAATGGAAATTAATTGCATAAACAATAAAAAAGATGAGAAATTTATACCAAACAAAACTTATATTGATGAATAGGGGGAATGTCTTCACCCAAGTCTTCAATACAAACCCCAAAACTGAAATGAAAGACTAGATTCAACAACTTGAAATGAGAAACTAAACTAGATTAGGGAAAGATTAGTAGAGTAATTAGGGACTAATTTAGGTTACAAATTTCTAGGGTTTTGTGCTAAGAGGAATGTAAAAAAACTCCTTACAAAATAATAGGGGGGGGGGTATATATAGGTATCTCGAAATTAAGGAAGAAATTAGAAGAGGAGGCGGATTTTGCGATGTTACGTTCCTGGCCGGTCGACCGGCCGCCGGGCCTCTGACCGGCCTGGGGCACATCAGTGACTTCAGCCTCTTCGTCTTCAAAATCCTCAAAATTTCACTAAGTATGGAAAAATGGGGGTCTGGGCCGGTCGACCGGCCGCCGGTCCCCCACCGGCCTGGAGCATCATTTGACTCTCAATGGCGTTCTGATGTAGGTGTAGGCCGGGTAGTTGACCGGCCGCCGGTAGGCCGGCCGGCGCTACCTGACCAATTCCTTCACTCTTTCTTTCTTCATTCTAAGCGGAGTAGTGGTCTAGGCCGGTTGGCCGGCCGCCGGTCTGGGGACCGGCCTGGGCTACCTGATGACTCAATTCTTCACATCTTCATCTCATCTTCGAATCCCGACTCATGCAAGACCCTATTGCTCCGATTTCTTCATTTCCACCTTAATTCCTACAAATTAAGACCGATATTCATAGCACGGGAAAACGGGAAGTAGAATGCAATCAAGGGCACGCAAATCCGTGTAAACGGACCAAAATGGGGACGAAAATGAGGAAAAAACGTGACTAATTAAATGCTTATCAGCGGCCGGTCCACCTGACCGGCCGAGACACGCTGCCTTTCTCCCTTTTTCTTTTCTTATACTTTCATTTATAATAGTTTGTATGGTTCGTTTATCGTATAAATTTACGTAATAGCTTTAAATATTCATGTTTAGAATATATGATATCCCATTCGCTTGTATCGCATGTTCTGTGACGGTTTTTCATATATCCCCCTTGAGTCGGTTTTACATATGTTATGATTTCAGCACTATTTTTTAAGTGTTATGAACTCTCATTCCCCGGCTACCTCCTCGCTCGTTAGACTGCAATGTCGGAACGAGGAGATGTATCCTTAATGCTTAAATGCATGTTTTAGTGGGGATATGACGATGTTGTTGGGGGCGAACGCAATGCGTTGATCGACCCGGCCGTCAAATGCCGTATACTTGCGAGGTGGTGTCATTGCATGTAGCGTACCGCTTGTTTATGATGCTTGTGCTCTTTCCGCCTCTTTCGTGAAGGTTGACCGAATTTGGGGTACTCGGCTTATGTGTTTGACCGAGCCTTGGATGCGAAATGTTTATCGCATGTCGAATCGGAAAATGTGATTCCGAGAGTCATGTCAGATTTAGACTAGGACCGTATTATTATCGTCGTCTACAGGGAGGAAATGAGTCTACATATACGAAACGTTAACCGTGTATGCGTTCAGGGAAATGTTTATCCCGTGGATGCGATTTTAATCATACTTGCTATGTACATGGTGCTAGTGCGTGTCATTTACCGTGAGAGATGTTGTCAACGTATTTGTACGTTTGGATGGATGATTATATGATTGATTATTTGTGACCGTTGGATGACTTGGCGTGGTTTATATGTCGAGTCTCTATCTTATCAAGTATATGCCGCTAACGGTGAGATGCAGGCCCTAGTGTGTATATAGTTGCCTAAGGGTGTTTTCCCCGAGTCTGTCTATAATATAATGCTTACCGTTTTATACTTCGTGTACCTATATATTGGAATGCCTATTTATCGTTCTCGTAATTCACATGTATATTTATATATGTATGCTTCTACTTATGTATTTCCGTTTAAGTATGTTATTTGTGATATGGCTGGGAGAACCCGGAGTTACTCCTCACTGACTGTGGCGTTCATGTTTTCATGGATGAACAGGTTGTTTGGATGGATTTTGCTTGTTGTTTTTGGGTTCGGGTGTGAGCTAGCGGGCGTTGGCCTCGACGATTCACCCCTAGACGTTTCTTAGCTAGTTTGCTAAATAACTTTGATATTTGATAACGTTTTGAGAGATTACGTCTCTTTGTAGTATATTCCACTTTAGTTTGTATTTATTTAACATTCCTCGTACTTTTATTTTGGCATGTAAAAAGTTTCAAAAATACCGTATTTTTCGTTATATAAATCGCATGCTTGTTATGTTTTATTTCCGTTATCGCGAGGGTTGTCACACGGTGTGGCCTTGCATTTCTTATACGATTCTTGTTTTGAATGTACGCAGTTATAGGAGTTGTATAACTACTCCATACTCAGGATCATCAACAATAACTTGCTCTTCCTCATTCCCGTTATTGTCAAACTCAGTAGGGTCGGAGTAGTTAGCATACGTATCTCTTGCATCCTCCACTATCATGTTATGCATTATGACACAAGATGTTAAATTTTTCGCAACAGGTGCTCGTCTCAAGTAAGTGTTGTTTTACGAATAACTGCAAATCTAGCTTGTAGTACTTTGAACGTTCGCTCAACATCTTTACTAGCCGCTTCCTGACGCTCTACAAATAATCTATCCTTGGGTGTTTGTGGGAGTGGAATTGATTGTATGAATGTCGGCCATTGTGGATAGATCCCATCGGTTAGATAATAGCCCGTGTTATAATGATTTTCATTAACCATATAGTTAACACGAGGTGCACGCCCATTCATCATATCATCAAAAATAGGAGAACGATGGAGTACAATCAGGTCATTACAAGACCCAGGAATCCCAAAAAAATGAATACCATATCCAAAGGTCTTGTGAGGCAACGGCTTCAAGAATGACAGTCGCTCTACTACTACGGCCTTGATACATCCCCTCCAACCAACCTGGCAATTCTTCAATTGCCAATACATGCAATCAATACTTCCCATCATTCCGGGGAAACCTCGTTGAGCACCAATTTGTAGAAGCCTTTGAAGGTCATTTGCATTAGGTGAGCGTAAGTATTGTGCTCCAAATGCATGTATAACAGCTTCAGTAAATAATTCTAATGCTTGAGCCTTGAGCTGATGTTGTTTCACCAAGCATGCAGTACTCATCCGTTCTATCTGCTCATTCTCGATACGCTAACATGCGTAAGGCTGCAATGCACTTCTGCAAAGATGATATTGGCACTCTAGCACTTGCATCAGGGCCTGGATTAAAAAAAGGTATCATAGGCTTCCGCAGCTTGCACTAGGCAAAGGAATACGTGTCAGTGCATTCGAAATCTACGACGGAACATGTTTGAATGATAGGTTGGATTAGGAGAAAAGTAGTCATTGTAGAGGTTCTCGTGACCATTTTCACGATTCCTCTCTTTGTACCTTCTTTGATGAGGGCGTATTCGATTTCTGATAATTTGAGGTACTTGAGTTATAACTGTGATAATAACTTCTTCTACTATTTCATTTTCATTATGGTCATTTCTATAAGATGAAAATGATGAGAACTCAAATAAAAAATCCATCTGAGGTGAAAAAGATGGAAGAAGAGTGTGATGAATAATACAACAAAGAAGTATATCTATATATAGATAAGACATGTATCACTATTAAGGGAACATGAAAAGACTACACAATGGAGCATAAATACAAAAACTTTAATATGACATTACATACAAATGAGATGTTGAGCAATTGTAATAATTAAACAAACTATGAAATACAACAGTTTGAAAACGAATTGACAACACTCTAAAAACAACAAGACAAGACAACACTCTGAATTTGAAAAGACAAGACTCTAAAGACTATTAGACAACACTCTGAAAATGAAAACACAACACTCTTAAAATGAAAAAGACAAGACTCTAGTTGTTTTCCAAGTCATGAAGTAGTGATAATTTCCATTGTTTTTCCGACGGTGTTATATCATTCCTTGATTGTAGAGATTGATATGCATTTCATTTGTAAATCCTTTCGTCTAGCTGAATCTTTTGTTGGGCGACCGCTAATTGCTGAGCCCTAATCTCCACCTTTTTATCCTGATAATTTTTCCTTTCCCACTGCAGCTCTGCACCATCGGTCTTCTTGTCAGCAAAATGATTACCCAAACGGTCTTTATCAGCCAAATAGACAACCTCACCAACTTTCATTTTCCCCTTGTTCTTTTTAGCTGCTTTTATACCCTGATGATGTTGCATTCCTATACCTTCTTCATCGTCTCCACTATTTGGTGTGGAAAATTCGCCTTCATTAAGCCGAAATCTCTTACCACTACAGTTCGAGTCAGGGTCACTGCCAAATGTAGGAGTATCTGGATCAGGATATTATTCATCATCAACATACATAGTTTTTGTAGACATATTTTTTCGAGAATTATTGCTTGCACTGATCCCAATATTGTCGTTAACATAGCCTCCAACAACTGCTTGCCATTTTCGATACTTTTTAAACAAAACCCATGCACGTTCAAATTGAAACTTACCATGGCTATCATTATGAATTTTGTGAGCTTCTTGAATTACGTCTTCTCATTCATTCCACTAGACTTTCTCCTTTGAGCTTCTTCATAACAACCAACCCATTTCATAACCCCGACCTGTGACAACCCTCGCGAATGCGGAAATAAAACATACAAGCATGTGATTTAAATAGCGGAAATACGGTGTTTTTAAAACTTTTTACATGCCAATAGAAAATACGAGGAGTGTCAGATGTTACAAACCAAATACAAAATACTACAAGAGACGTAGTCTCTTAAAATGTTATCCAACAACAAAGTTATTAGCAACTAGCTAAAATCGTCTAGAGGTGTTTCAATCCAGGGACCACGCCCGCTAGCTCACACCCGAACCCAAAATACCACAAGCAAAAAGCCAACCAATCAAGCAACCTGTTCATCCATGAAAAACATGAACGCCACAGTCAGTGGGGAGTAACTCCGGGTTCTCCCAGCCATATCACCTTAAACGTACATAAAAGGAAATACAAAAGTAGAAGCATGTATATATAGATATACATGTGATATACGATAAGGATAGATAGACAATTCAATATATAATGATAAGAGCATATGAAGTACAATCCGTAACCATCATGCTATAGATAGACTCGGGGAAGACACTCGTAGGCAACCGAATACGCTCACTAGGGCTTGCATCTCACCGTTAGCGGTATAAGTTTGATAAGATTGAGACTCGACAACCAAACCATGCCAAGTCATGGTATGATCATGAATAATCAATCATGTAATCATCCATCCACACATAACAATACATTGACGACCTCTCTCACGGTAAATGAAACGCACTAGCACCGTGTACATGGCAAGTATGATTAAAAGGCATCCACGGGAGAAAAACATTCCCTGAACGCATACACGATTCAATCCATTTTGTATATGTAGACTAATTTCCTCCTGGTAGGACGACGATAATAATACGGTTCCTAATCTAAATCTGGCCAGACTCTCGGAATAACCATTTTCCGATTCGACAAGCGATGACATTTCGCATCCAAGACTCGGTCAATTCAAAGATTGCAGGGTACCCAAATTAGGTAGAAAATGCACGAAAGAGGCTGGAAAAGGAGCTCGAGCCACATAACAAGCGGTAGTACGATAATGCAAAATAACCACACTCGCAGTACACAACATTTGCGGCCCGGTGCGATCAACCAAAAAGCCAGGTTAGCCTCCCACAACGTCGTCGTATGCCCACTAACACATGCAATTAAGCAGTAGGATACATCCCCGTTCCGACATTCCAGCCTTATGAACGTGGAGGTAGCCAAGGGAATGAGAGGACAAAGCACATAACAAAATAGTGCTCAAACCGTAACATTTGTAAAAACCGACTCAAAGTGGGACATACCAAAAACCGTCACAAAAACATGAGAATAGGGAATTATATAAGTTTAACTATGATACAAATGAGTCAATACATGATACATAAGCATTAGAACAAGTTTATGAAGCATAATGAATAAGAAACATAGATCACCTCTCCAAAACAACGTTGTTGGCAAAAAAATAAAACAAGGGTCCACTCAAACGGTCATAACTAGAGTTCTAGATATGCAAATGCAGAAATTCCAAATGGAGGTGATAGCTTATCCTCTTACGGTTCCAACGGGATGTCACAAGCCCAAAAAAAGCAAGTAACGAAGGAGATATGATCATTTTACGAAAAGGGGCCAGTGCAGGAAAACTGCAGTCAGCAGCGAATAACGCTGCCAACGTCCTACGACGCTGCCACCGTCCTACGACGCTGCCACCGTCCTACGACGCTGCCACCATCCAAAAACGCTGCCAGCGTCCTACACGGAACTCATGCACGATCAAAACCCAACATGTTATCAACCAAAAATCCTCATTTATCATCACAAACCATCAATTCTCATATCAATTAACAACTAACAACAACCATCATCAACAACACAATTCCTATGAATACTAATCCTATTCCAAATACGATTACTAACATAGAAAACACATTAAAACACGTAAATGATATCGAGTAACCCTTCACCGTTACCTTTATGCGTCTTTAAACGATTTCTAAACCTTCCTCCACTAGATAGTAAACTTTGTCGGGGTCTAGAAAGTCTCCACCTACAAATAATTAATAAAAGATGAATATTCTTCACCTTGAGAAAGACGAAAAGTTTGAAAAGCGAGAAAGACGGTAATTTTATTACCAAAACGGATAGAGGAAGATAAGAGGGGAAGAATAAGACGAACTTACGTGAATTTGAGCGAGAAACGAAAGAGTTTTGACGATTATAAGACGGATCAAAAATGGAGGCAAGGTTTTGGTTGGTTTCTTAGTGAGGAAGAAAGTGTTTGGTTGTGTGAGAATGAATTAGGTTAGGAGGTAGTATGAGGGAGTATGAGGGAAAAAGTCAATAAAAGTCAAAGACGACTTAAGACGGGATTCACATGAAATCTCGCGTAAAATCCAAATACGAACTCGGAAATTCTAAATTCGACTCGGAAAATTAAATTCTAAATTAAAACTAAATTTCGCTGAAAAGTATCCGTAAAATATTTTCATTATAAAAATAGGGTACATTTGCGGGTGTTACACGACCGATATTCTACGAAGCGACCACCCAACATTCCTGGGTTTCGAGGTTTAATTTTAGTTGAATTCGCTTGGCGTGCCAAATCAAACAACAATTTGACTATGACCCATAATGCTTCTTTCTTCTTTTGATTGGTGCCAAATTGCCAATCACATTATCAGTTGAATATCTCATAAAAGATGAAATTAGAGCTTCATCTTCTTCAATTGACCTTCTTGATGGTTGACGCGGGGTTAGTCGCCCTCCCCCGTATCAAACAAATACTTGTAAAACTCAATACCAAACTAATTAATGTAGTAGGGTAAAGAGGTCGATCCCAAGAGACGGTGATTATGGTTCTAAGGCGGTTTAATCAAATTCTAGTTTAATTCTAGCAATTAGCAAGTTGAAGAGGATTAAAGATAAACTAGACTAACAAGAAGGAAAAGATGCGATGTAAAACAATAATTAAAAGGAACTAGGGTGGATGGGTTCATTAATGCAAGTATAGGTCAATTATGGTGGGGGTTAGGACTAGTCTAAAGATAGTCTAGACACCTTGTGTGCAAAAAACAAGTAGACTACCAAAAGACTTAATCTTTATGCCCAATTACCATAATCGACCCATAAACTCAGATTAAATCCCCCATCTAGCCCTAGTCTAACACTACTCACTCATACTAATGAAGGAAGACATTAAAGATGGATACTTTGATATGAAACAAGCAAGAGAAGACATATTCAACATGAAAACTAAGTAAATAAACAAGAACAAGTAATTAGAAGACAATTAATGAAATAAAGATGAGAAATTGTACCAAACTTGTAAGAAAGATTGAAACTTGGATTAATAATCAAATAAGAGTCTCCTCTTGTCTTCAAATTACAACCCCAAATCTTCACTATTAACTAGGAGAAAGACTAAATCTAACAATAACTAACTAGGAAATTGAATAATTATCATTAATTAAGAGAGATTAAAGTACTAATTAGAGAGGTATTTCTTATTAATTACTAGGGTTCTTGTGTCTAGGGTTGTGTGTCTAGGTTGAATTAGGAGGGGGGTATTTATAGGTTGGTAGGATTAGAGGGTCAAAAGAAGGAAAGAAAGACAAAAATCAGAATTTGCGGACAAAGGGGCCCAGCCGGCCGGCCGGCCGCCGGTGGCCTGGACCGGCTGGTGCTCTCTGCCCCTTCCTCCGTCTTCATTTCTCTTCCTCTCTTCAAATGCCGCCCCAGCCGGTATGGCCGGCTGCCGGTGGTCATTGCCAGCTGGAGGCCACTGCTCTTTTTCTCGCCTTTTTCTTGCGTCGTTCACTCAAGGTGCCTCCCCAGCCGGTCCGGCCGGCTGCCTGTTGGTCCGACCGGCTGGAGGGTGCTGCTACTCTTCCTCCGTCTTTTATCTTCTCTTCTTTTCTTTCTTTTTCTTTTTCTTTTCTTTCTTTTCTTTTTCTTCTTCTTTATTTGTTTTGTGACGGTTTCTCGATTTTCATCCCGTCTCGTCCTTGTCTTGGCATATTCCTTATAAATTGAGACGGAATTAAATAGTATGTGAGTACACGGGGTCAAAATACGATAAAGCCGACGCTAAACTAAACTAAATATGCCGAAAAATAAGAAAATAAAGAGGGGAAACGGTCTAAAATAATCATATATCAATGGTGGCTTTTTAGATTTTTTATTTACCCCCATCAACAACCACAACTTCTTCGCTCTCTTGAACGATATTATCCTCATCACACATAGAATTTTGAGATATATTACAGTTGAATGAACTTGTGTTATTTGACGGCGTTTGTGATGAAAATCGTGGATAATTCTCTAGATTATTTGAATAAGTTTGATCATATTGTGGGGGAAGGATTATAACTCTGAGTTAGATTATTTTGTGGAGGAACTATATAAGTATCTTCTCTAATTTTCCTTAAAAATTCTCTCATTTGAATTTTCATATTTTCCATGACAAGAATTAAATAAAATTAGATGATTTTCTTAGACAATATAGGAAATAAAACAAGCAAGAAAATGAGAGGTGCGTTGATATATGTCAATATTGTTGGCTATTTATAGGGGGAAAATAGAAATTATCAATCCAATCTTATCCAGTATTATCCAAATATCTTATCCGTAATCAGTATAGACCCAACAAAGACCAAACAAGTTAGATATCATCATCAATCCAATCTTATATGCAAACTTATCCAACCTTATCCGCAATCTTATTCAACGAACAAGATCGAACAACCGAGATATCATCAATCCAATATTATACAATCTTATCCGTAATCAGGATATACCCAACAAAGATCAAACAAGTCAGATATCATCATCAATCAATTGATAGAAATATACTCCAATTATTTAGAGGAGGAACATTTTACGGACCAGATGGAGAGGGATATAGGAAGGAACTTGCCCATCATCCCCTTCCTTAGATAATAGTTGCAACTGAGAGTTTCCGTAATTTGATATTGAACCCTAGACGTTTTTCTTTATTATGTTGAATCTGCATTTGTATTTACTTTATTTGGTTTTAATTTAGTTATTGTACTGTACTATCCTAGTATCGTATCTTTTTTATAATTAATAAAATTATACGTGTTTGAGAAAAACAAAAAAAAAGATTAAATAGAGCAAAAAAAATAGGAACAATGATATAATTGTTTATTTTAAATAAAAAATTATATTAAAAGTATGCGCAAAAATAAGAAATGAACTGAAAAGTACTTCCTATGTCCCATCGAAAAGTTATCTTTTCCTTTTTACACGGATACCAAGGTAAGGGCCACAATTACCCTGCTACCCCCACTTCCTCGGTCCCTCACTCCCTCTTCTTCCCTCTAATTTTCCAACTTTGTACCTATCCTCACTCCATTTTCTTACCCAATTGAAACAATGTTTTCTAATATTTTTTTTGTCTCTTCCATTCTTATCCTTAACCTTATGTTTATTTATAACCTTTAAACAAAATTCACCAATTACATCTCATGAAACATGAATAATTTCACCAAATTTTCTAAGCACAATCAGCATCTTCATCTTCACATTATTATTTTACCAACACTTAAACATAAGAAGACGCAAAACTGATGCAAATTTGGATCTCGAAAATGAAAAAGGAATTGTTCAATAGATAAGGTGGGTAGAAATTGGGTTTGGGTTGCAATGCTTAAAACATCTCTAGAAAAGTTTGGTTTGTTCATTAGATAAGTTGTTCAATAGACGCAAAATTAATCTAGTTAACCATATAAACATCTTATTTGCAATGCTTAAAAATGTCTCTAAACTCCTGGTGATGCAAGATTTATTTCAGATGGTCTTGGGTTCAATGTGGCTGATGTCGGAATACCTGAAAATGGCTAGATGAAAATATGTTTATGATGAGGTGAGGTCAGATGCCTTGATGGCAGAGATAATGAAGCCAGGTTGAGGTTGGGGAGGGGATGATGAGAGATGTGTATGAAACGAGAATCACAGGGTATAATTGTCATTTACTTGTTTCATAAAAGTAAAAGTTACTAAATAAGGAAATAGATAACTATTGACCGATACACCCCAAAAAGAAAATAGATAACTATTTATCGGAAAGGAGAGAGTAACAATTATTGTGTACACATTTTATTATACCAAATGCAATGCTAGTATGTCGTTTTGCAGCAATTAAAGAAGGGAGAGAAAATTAAGTGTCAGATATATGTCAATATTACTACCGATTTGTAAAGGAAAAAAATAATAATTATGGTGTAGTAATTTTTTTCAAAAAATTTAATTAAACTATAAAAATTAGGAAAAAATACAAATTGGAAGATAATTAAATACATGTGGTACGTAATTTTTGAGCAAAACGCAACGTTTTGTGCGTAGAAAAGGAAGAAGCATTAAAAAATTGTCAATCTGTTGGACATCGTGTCCATTTGTGCGCAGCGTTTTGATCCTTCGTATATAGCGCAACACGTTCTTCCTCCCATTATCGTGTAAATCAAAGCATGGTTGGATCTCTTAATTGTTCAATTCTTTCTTCCTCACTTAACAGCGGAAGGCTCTCCTCACTGTTGGAGATGGTCTTACGGTCATTTAGCTTGTTTGACTCATCAATATGCTGTTTAGGATCCCACTGTTATTAAAACACAAATATTTCAAGCAATTCTATGCTTCCGCGTCATCATCAACCCATTTTTTTTTTCTCTTTGGTGGACCATCATCAATAAATTTGCTTTTTCATTTCTCAGCAGTGGACCAGTTATTGTAACTGGCATAATTTATATTTGTATATGGACATTTAATTAACCAATCATGTTTGTATAAGATAAATTATTTTTCATGTTTTCTGTGAAGTCTTGATTTTTTTTTTGGCAAAAGTAAAAAGTCCTTTATTTGCGCATGAAAATTAAACCATTTACTCGAATTACTAAAAAACGTACCCGTTGTGTAGTGTATTGATTAACAAAAAAAATGTTATCTCATAAAAAAAATTGAATAAATTATATCATATATACATTAATTTTTATCATATTATAAATAAAACGGTTATTAATTGAGTAAAAAACATCTAGACATAGGATAATATCCAAATTGAAAATAAGAAAATAAAAAAAGTACCAAAGTATTTACAAAATCAAATACGACGCACCTTTAAAAAAAGGGAGTGGGAATTGGCTTTAAATAGAGCTTTTGTAAAAAATCAAATCCAAACAAGAAAAATTTGAATGAGGTATATTAGAGAACAAGAACATATTTTAAAATTTTTATTTAATGTTAAAGACTAAAATAGATATTAAACCCATCTTAAATACGAAAATAGAGATTTAGCGGTAAATTTGACAAAAAAACATGCAATAGTAAACTTGGTAAATTTAGAATGAAACATGTGATGAAGATAGAGTGAGAGGCATTCAGGAAGTAGATTTGTGGGACTTGGGAGGGTAGGGTTTATATGGACCATATCACAAAGGTACACAATTACCCATTATATATGCATGGTAGATGTGTTTTGGGCCGTGATAATTTAGCCGGTTTTGATTATTTACTTGGCCATGTACATCGTTTAATAAGTCTGGTATTATATTGCTTATATGCATACGTGTTACCTTTGACTATATAATTGTTGTCTTAGTTCGGGATATACTCACCGAGTTGGAGTATACCAATCAGATTATATAAGGTATTGGCCTGATTAGGGTCATTATACGGAGAAAAATAAGTTTTGACACATTTATCATTTATATTACTTTAATCAAAACAATTATCACAACTAATAAACGATATATATATATATATATATAAGTTATATACAAGAATAAAACATGATAATAACCTTTTATTTTTACAAGCGTTCATATAAAACATAACAATCAACTATTCTTACATCGTTAAAGTGAGTATATAACTATATATACAATAGGGTCTTGATTTTCGCAGTACACATTTTACTCATTATAGTACACTGTTGACAAATATACCCCTTTCATTTCCAATCTCATTTTCTCTCTCTAACTTTTCTCTAAATTATTCTCTCTAATTTCCACCCATATGTAGTTATGTACTGAGTTGATAAATAATGCATTTCATTACGGAATTACTTACACTTTTTCATAAAATTTTCATATCTATTATCTAAAATTAAATCTAATTACTCTACAAGCTTGAACAATGGATTATAGTTATCTAATTATCAAACGTATTTAGTTGTATAAAATCTATTAATTTGTCTTGTTAAAGTTATTAGGTTTATCCATTATTGAAATTGATAAAATGCTTTTTGCTTGGTGTGTACATGAGCACATCAGCACATTACATTCGAAGAAAGGAAGTTGTCCTTCGTATTTGCCTTCCTCACAAAACTTCCTCACTGGTTTTAAAATTCATTTGATTTGTCTATAAATTCCACATGGCATATGACGAATTCATATCATCTGTTCGTTATGTTATATGAACTTTCACATCCGTTTTTGTTTTGGTTGTGTATCTGGGAAGGTTGGATTAGTGCTGCAATTTGGGTGTGGGATGGGGAGATTAGGTAGTGCGTTTGGAGTAACAAATGCGTAAGGTAGAGAAAATTGGGTTCAATGTGTTTTTTTGTGAAGGGTAACAAATGGAAAGATTGATGTAAAAAGTACTAAAATGAGTAAAAAACGTACTGCGAAAATAAACTCCGATACAATAATGCATTTTTAGTCATAGTGGGATTAATGTTTGACAATAAAAAAAACTCCTTACATTTTTCAAAAAACATATAATACATACTTCTCGGTTCCAATTATTCTTTTACCTTTTGTTAAAATACTCTCACAAAGAATAGAGAAGATAAACAAAATAATTGTGACGAAACAAGTATATAACTATTTGAGAAATTATTCTCTAAAATATAATTTCAAACATTAAATTTTTTAAAGTATACCCGTGCAATTTCGCACGGGCTTAAAACTAGTGTTTGGTAAATAGCATATCGAAATAGTAGATTGAGCTTTAATATAGTGTTTTACAATATGTAGCTCTCCCATCATATTCACTTTAATAGATTATAGAAAATGTATATGGCAACTATTTACTTATAGATACAACCATCTATTACTTAAATCCGTTAATTATCAAACACCTCTCACAAAAAGGCAAGTAGGAATCCTGGCTTTTTATGCCCGTTTTCAATGATAATTATTGTTTCCTTTATTAGGATTGTTCTTTTTCCTATATTCATTTTACACTTTCACAAACGTCTTTTTGTAGATACCTCGTTTCTACACCTTCCGCCAACCGCCCAGTGATGATTGGGCCGCATGTTTGGTACGCAGAACGATTTATGACAATTCGTAAGTTTATCGTCAAGTGATAGCTCAAACACTTGTGTCTACCCCTTGGTCGGCATCTACACACCAGTACGGTCGTTTTGACAGTCATTAGAGTTCATTTGGAGTCCGTGTCGAAAACCACTTCATTTTCTGGAAACTGTTTTAAAATATTAGGGTCATTACCACTCCTTATTAATAAAATATTAGTATAGATCTACCACAATTCCTTAATAGAAATGTGGAAATCTTCCTTCCGCAGAAGGAAACCTCTAGGAAAATGACGCAGCAGGTGCTGCGCCTATTCGAAGCATCGCAGTTCTTGTTGCGCCTCTTACCCACCTTTCTTTCTTCGTTTTCGTGATAAGTTTGTGTTGTTCCCAAACTCTTCGTATTTTCGGCTATAAAAGGAGAGCTATGTTCTCATTTATAAGGCACGCGAGTGTTCCGCCCCTTCTCTTCTCTCTTTGCATTCTAGACCTTGCTCTAAGCTATCGACATCTACGTGCTTGATCAATCGACCACGTAAGCTCAGATCCTTCTGGGTACCCGTCACGTTTGCATTGACCGACCAATTTGACCACTACACAATTAATCAATTAATCAATCAATTTTTGTCCTTTAACGGGGGCACTTTCTGCATACATTCGTGTCGAGCTATCGCTAAAATATTAACTTAGTATATCTTGTTTCGTCAACATATAAGTCTGAGGGTGTAAATCCCATCTTTTTATTTGTATTATTTACTTTTGCTCAATTAATGTAAGATTTATGTCAGAAATAAATTTAAAACCGATTTCAAAGTAAAACCTTTTTTTATCAAAATATTTTTAGTAGTCATCAGACGTCGAGAAGAAACGCAGAAGCATCTGCGCCTCTTCGAAGAGTCGCAGCATCTGTTGCGCCTCTTCTAGAAGCTGTGTGCTCATGCTCTTCTTCTTCTTCTTCCTATGGTTTCTACGTCTTTATTTTCCTTTTCTTATTTTCTCTTTTCTTCGTACATAAATCATATTTAATCTTTTATAAATAATTTTGTTATTGACTTAGATCCCTAATAATTCAATATTAGCGGGTTTTCGTCTTTCAATCAAATTTGGGTTTTCGAGGTTCGGTTCATTCATATCAAATCTCTGGATTAATTGTTGATATAAATTATAGTAATTAATATGTTAAACCACTTCTACTCGAGTCATAGGTCAATAATCCATCATAAATATACAAAACAACATTAACTGCTCGCGATTCTGACTTCACGGTCAAAGTTCAACTCAAGAACAGACGCAACAAGCCCTGCGCCTCTTCGAGAGGACGCAGTTGTTGCTGCGCCTGTTCTGGGTGGACTTCTGTCCCTAAACTTTTGTTTTTGCCTTGACGTAGCTTTAATTACGTAATTAATTAACTATTAGTCGTATTATCGTTCCTCATTTATCTTTTAGTTTTTCAAACCTTTTCCTTTTTCTTTATTTCTCCGTTTTGGATATATTTCTGACGTAGATCCCGTAATCCTTTGTAATCTTTGTAATCCATTGTAATCTCATTTAGTCATTGTAATTGTATGATTTCTTTGCCTTTTGTATGTAATTCATTCTAAATTTCAATTTCGACATAATTGAGTGCTAATTACATGTTCACCGACATAGTCTAATTCACATGCTAGGATTAAAATGTTGGATGTTGCATTGCATGCATACAACTGATAACATATCAAGTACGAACGATTTCCCTAATCATTAGTATAGGCCGCTATCGAGGCGGGCGGGATTAGGTGTTCGATTAAAGAGCTTCTAAATACGTACCCTCACCCCTTACTCCAGATCTCCGTGAACATCCGTGTTCATTGGGATCCACAAAAGTCATTCTAGACATAGAATTCTAAGGGTAACGAGTTCTTAGTGTTCATGTCATTACTTTGTGTCTTGACATGGCATAAAGTATTCGAACGGTTCCAACTTTCCATAAAAATTGGTGGCGACTCCACAAATGCGTATTTCTACGCTTGTCCATCCAAGTGCGCCCCTCCGTGGTTCCCCGCGTACCACAGTTCGAGAAGGATCACCAATCCGTGTATCACACTTTTACAATTTTACTTTCATCATTTTTTAATGCTTCACCTGATTTTATTCATATATCTTCCCCTATATTAGATGAAGTAGGATATAACTGATTATACAACATTTAAGGTGTTATGTTGTACGGGAACCGAGCCGATAGGGACATCGGATTCGTATTCATGCCAAATTGCTTAGAATTGAATACATTGCCAATAAATTATTACATATGACAACTTGTTTGAGTTTGAATCCAAGAATAACATTAATTACATGATCCACTAGTGTCCCTCGTGATTATGAAGAACCGCATAAATCGAAGGGATCCGAATCATTGCTACATGTGATACGAGTAGAAATAAAAACCCTAATTAATATTAATTTATAATTAACTAAACATATTAATTTCACTAACTGATAAACCCTAGTAATTTAAATATAGCATATTAATGATTGATGAACGAAAAAATTATTTCACTAGTTGAGTATTATGATCCATTTTTTTGGTTTTAGCAATTAGATTCGATTTAGGGGTAAGGGGGTGGGAAGGTACACATGATGGTTAATTTTGTTAGATTTTAGAAAAAGGGTATATATGATTTCAAAAGTTAATGAAAAATGTATGTGAGAGGGTAAAATATGTATGTGAAAAAGTAGTTCCATTATAGGGACTAGTTTAGGGGTTCAGCCACGTCCGAGCTACCTCTATTTACCATTTTAATAGACTTTATATGAAATATAAGTGTGTTTGGTTTATCTAACTCATACATTTATCATTTATAATATATTTTTCTATGACATATTTTAAAATTATGAAAATATGTAATTTTTATCAATTAATAATGAGACACATTCAATACTTCCAATGTTATTATTATTATTACTTTTACAACATCTCATGTTGATACTATTACGTTCACTACTTCTGCGGTACTATAATTTCTTTCACTACTCTCGTTATTTTTACAGTTAAATTCACTATTCCCATTAATTTTATCAAGCTTATATATTTAAATATATAAAATATTCTCCTTAAATCGATTGATTGGCTAATTTTTCATACTTTCTCTCATGTTGTTACTGCAACTTTCATTACATTTGTTGTTACTACTATTATTTCTACTACTCTCGCTGTAATCACCTATAAATTCTAGTGGAAAACAGTGGCGGAAAAATTATTGAATGAGATTAAACTCACAATGAAAAATTACGTGAAGTATAAGAACTCAGATTAACATAAATAATCATAGTAAGAAAAGTTTCCCGAAATGTTATGTCACAAAGTAACAACCATTAAATATAAAAACTATTATAACTCGCCACTTGATTAAAATAAGGGCTTATTAAAAATCCCAATAAAAATAAAAAGGGTTCTAACATAGCTATAAAAAATAAAGAGTAGCTTCATTTGACCACTCGCTAGCTCACACTCAAATCTCAACATCAAATATATGTCATGTTATAAACATAATTGTCACAATCAATGTTGGAGTAACTTAGGGCGGTTCCGTTGAGGGTGCAACGGATGCATTTGCACCCCCTTTTCTTAAAATAAATACAAACTTGATTAGTACAGGAGCACATTAATTATGTTGATCTAGTGGTTGATGATTTTTTTCATACCTTAAAAGGTCATGGGTTCAATTAGGTGTGTTCATTCGCGGTTCGGTAAAATTAACCGGTTAACCGCCCAATCAATTCGGCTGAATGACGAACCGTAAACTAACTGTTTGCTGTGGTGTATCTCCATACCAACCATTTTCATATTTAGTTAATTTCTTATCAGTAACCAGAGGATGAGAATTCTCCATACCAAACTTTCTGATTAGCTCTTTGATGTATTTTTGTTGGTGTATCATTATACATTCTTTTGTTTGTTGGATTTGTTGTCGAAGGAAGAACTTGAGTTCTCCCATCATGCTCATCACAAATTCTGAGGTCATCAACTCTGAAAAATAATCACAGAGTTTATTATTAGTTGAACCGAAAATAATATCATCTACGTAAATTTGTACAACTAATATATCTGACCCCTCGGATTTCAGGAATAAGGTTTTATCGACAGATCCTCGTTTAAAATCGCTTTGAAGTAAGAATTTTGACAATCTGCCGTACCATGCCCTTGGTGCTTGTTTCAAACCATATAACGCTTTATCTAGTTGAAAAACATGGTTTTGAAACTTGCTATCAGGAATCCGGGGGGTTGCTCAACAAATAATTCTTCTTTTAAATATCCGTTAAGAAAGGCGGTCTTAACGCCCATTTGAAATAATTTAAGTCCTTTGTGAGCTGCAAATATTATAATTAACAATCTAATAGCTTCAAGTCGAATTACGGGTGCGAAGCTGTCATCGTAGTCTAACCCTTCTTGTTGATTGTATCCTTGAACAACCAATCTTGCTTTGTTTCGCACAATATCTCCCGTGTCATCTAATGTAGAGTCTATTGATCGAATACGAGAGGGGGGGGGGGGTGAATTGAGTATTAATAACTAGCCCCACTTTTTTTATTTATATGATGTATAATTAATTACTTGATTTTATTAAGTAAAATCAACTAATTAATTAATCAATGAGTTATGTGAGTAACGAAATAACGAAATAACGAAATAAAGAGGGACACAAAAGATTTTTGAAGTGGTTCAGTTTCACAAATCGAAACCTACGTCCACTATTCTCGATTAATAATTCTTAGTACCTCTCTACGGATTACAAAAATTATCAACTCACTCGTATAATCAACTATGATTATAACTCAGATTGAGTATCGCTAAATACTCTATACTATCTTACGTTAATAAGAAAGTACAATATAACTCACAAAGATTCTCGTTAAAGAATAAGTAAGATTATGTGATGTACTATTATCCAATAACGTATTACACTCGTGTGATTGACAAAGATTGATGCTTGACTTTTTTCGAAACAAACAATAAAAATAATAAATATTTTGCTCAAAGTTTGTTTAAAATCAATTTGTAATATTCTCTCAAATGTGCATAAAAGTCGTGTTGAAAGTTTGAGATCAATTGAGTATTTATAGTAGAAGCATAGGAGAGGTAAACTCTAAACCCTAGCTTTTTCTTTAAGAAAGATATTTATCTTTTATCTCAAAATATTGTTGTGAAAGTATGTTGTAAAACCCTAGTTTGATCCAAAGAGTAAAACGTGCGAAAACCGTTTCCCTCTTCTTCACGCAACCCTAGGTTGTTGTCCATATGCACGCAAGCCTAGGTATTTCGAAACCCTAGGTGGCACACCACTAGGTGGGCTTATTAGGTTAACAAACAAAATGAGATAGAATGTATTATAAATCCTAGGTAGCATGACAACCGATAAGTTGTATTACTAACCAATAGAATATCATAAATACATTATCTATTAACACTTTTGATAAATATAAAATACTCTTTCTCTTTTTTAAAAGCATTTAAAAGATTTTGTTTCCAAAATCATGCATCAATTTCGTCATTCAAAGTTATAGGTAGAATAACTATAACTTTGAACTTAGTATGTAAAGTTAGAAGTGAAATAGTTATAATTTTACTCACATAAATCACTCTAATGGAATGGTTACCAGATGGCGACTATACTATCTAATCTTCACAAAGATCTTCAGTATACGGATCATCTCTGAATCTTGATCACAAAGACCCTCCATCTTGAGTCTTGTGTTATTTGATGTAGATCTTCCTTGAATTGTTTCTTCAATGTTATAACCAAAATAACTATAACTTTGTATATGAATCCTCAAAGTTATACCTCAAGCTCCTATAACTTTGATCTTCTTACTTGTAGTTATTGTTAGCTATAATAAGACTAAAGCACACAATTACATACATATGATATAACAATTAAATTATTACTTGTCAATTAACGAAATTGTCAAAATATATACTTGTCATTATCAAAACTATATCATAGGTCCAACATCTAGCTTGTTTCTGAACACCCGTCTTGTACGTGCCAAACTTTGGTCAAGGAGCCAAGTGCCAAACTTTGTTCCTTTCGAATTGTTGTAATTCCTCTTGCATAGCAAAGATCCAGTCTGGTTCAGTGAGGGTTTCCTTGATATTCGTAGGTTCAATGGTAGAAAGTAAGGAATAAAAGGAGCAAAAGTTGTTCAAGGATCTTCGTGTTTGAAATCCCTTTCGTAAGCTACCAATGATTGAATCCATTGGATGCGAAACTTTATATTTCCATTTTGTAGAAGTCTCATGCACTTCTTCATTAGAGTTTGAGGTAGAACCTTCAAATGTTTCGAAATCAAGGGTTGTTCCCCCTGAATTCAATCTCGAGATTATAGGTGAATCAGGTATAACTCTAGATTCACTACTCTGATTTGAATTCAAGTTTATAGCTTCATCAGCTATAACTTGGGTACTTAATTCCTTGTTTTGAGAGGAAGTTATAGTATCATAAACTATAACTTCATCTCTCTTTCCATTATTATTTGAAGGAGTTTCAAACTCATCATTTGTGCCTTCGATCTCCTTTTCTTCTTCATCCAACTCTGGAGGATCATCTTCATCCAACTCATCAAAAGAATCATTTTATCAAATATAACATGAGCACTTTTTTCGATGCATAATGTTCTTTTGTTAAAGACTTTATAAGCCTTACTATGATCGGAATAACCAATAAAAATAGCCGCATTACTCCTAGGATCAAACTTACTTAACCTATTTTTGCCATTGTTATGAACAAAGCATTTAATCCTAAAGCACCGCAAGTGGGATATGTTAGGTTTTCGAACTCTAAGGAGTTCATAAAGGGTTTTCCTTAAAATAGGGCTGATCATAGCACAGTTATGTATATAGCACGAAGTACTAATGACCTCAGCCCAAAATTTACGAGGTAGACCACTACATAAAAGCATTGTTTGAGCCATATCCTCTAGGGTTCTATTCATACGTTCAACGACACCATTTTGTTGTGGGGTTCGTGGTGCATAAAAGTTGTATCCTACACCATTAACCCTACAATATTCTATAAAGGCTTGATAATCAAATTCAGTACCATGATTTGTACGAATTGAAACAATATTAGACTTATATTTGTTTTGAACGAGTTTCATAAGACAATCAAACTCGTCGAAAGTCTCATCTTTAGAGTGCAAGAATATAGGCCAAACATATCTCGAATAATCATCAACAAGAACGATCTTATACCTGGATCCGCCTCTACTTCTTACCTTCATTGGGCCACAAAGATCTATATGTACAAGTTTTAGGGCATGATTCATGCTTACTAATCTTTTAGGTTTTAAAGACGATCTCACATGCTTGCATCGAGCACAAGTGTCACACATCCTCTCTTGATCAAACTTGATTTTAGGCAAGCCTTCAACTAAGTCCCATCTTGTGAGCTAATTCAAGATATAGGAGCTTATGTGACCAAATCTCTTGTGCCATAGAAAAAGATCATCTAATGTTACTTTCATGCATGTAAAAGAGTTAGTAGGAACATCATTCAAACCAATCATGTATACATTCCGTTTACGATGTCCTTCAAGTATAACGTTACTAGTACCTTCAATTATGATGCGACAAATATCTAAGTGAAAAATGACTTTGTTACCATTGTCACATAATTGGGATATACTGAGTAGGTTATGCTTGAGACCACTTATTAAATACACATCACTAATTGAATGAGAAGAAGATATACCAATCTTACCAACACCGATGACTTTTCCTTTCTTATTGTCTCCAAAAGTGACCTTACCTCCATCAAAAGGTTCAAGTGAAAGAAATAGATTCTTGTTTTCGGTCATGTGCCTTGAGCAACCACTATCAAGGTACCATAAGTTATTTTCTTTCACAACCACTTGCAAGTCAAGTTAAATACATTTTTTAGGTACCCAGGCAAGGTTGGGTCCTTTAGTGTTAGTTACCCTAAATATCATGTCTTTCCTAACCCAAACTTGTCTTATGCTTTTCCTTTTAGGGCTTGGTCTACTAGGAGGTGTCTTGGTCTTTTGGTGGTGTCTAGGTTCCCGAGATTGTTGCTTCTTGGATTGTTGCCTTTCCTCGGGCAAGTTAGGTTTCTTCTTATAAGCAAAACTCTTATCGTAGAACCAACGATGATTGATGCGTGTCTTTCATATGCGTTTATTCTCTCATTTGACACACATTTCTATGCTTATTACGTAGCTTTTAGCTATTATTATTCCTCTATTTTCTACTTTGGGTTGTTTTGTATTTTTATAGGTTATTACCCAAGAAAGAGCAAATGCAAGTCAAATCCTATCAAGAAAGTAAGTTTGAAGGAATTTCAAGAGCCTTATGTCACTAGTGTCAACTTTGAAGAGCCATATCTCAAGATCTACAATTGATAATCAAGTGATTCTAATTGGAGATGAAAGCTTATGCTCTTAGCTTTCCAACGCCACCAAAAATACATGATTTGACCAAGTAACGAAGAAATGGAGGCCTCTTGAAGTTCGGTGAGCAGTGCAGGAAATTCGCCAGACTTTTAGTCGATCGACTATCTGAAGTTGTCGATCGACCACTTGAAGAATTTAGTCGATCGACAGAGCTCATTAGTCGATCGACTAAAATCATTACGACATCCTTTTTAGTCGATCGACTAGACCATTTGGTCGATCGACTAATTCTAGTAATCAGACGGTTATTTTGTGGCTATGGCCCATTAGTTAATTACTCTAGCTTATGGATTTAGTATTTAAGCCTTATAAGACAGAATAATTAGGTTATCTCTTTCCACACTGTAACACATTCTACGTTTCTTTAGCAACTTCAGATCTAAGACTTTGAATCAATCTTTCTCCTTTCTTCTTGGTATTGAATCCTCTTTTATATCAATTCCTTTCTCTTATTCTCGTTCTTTAATTTCTTTGTCTATTAATCGTTGTCTTTAGCCATGTTTAATTCAATTCTTATTGTTGTAGTTAATTTCATCAGATACAACATGAGTAGCTAATTCTTCTATGTTAGGATTTAGGGGAACTGCGGTTATGCGATGATATATTGTTAGATTATTAGTTAATTCATAACTATTGGTTTGTATTGTTAATCGTTGCTTTAAGTGTTGGTAAATTGGTTGAATGCATGTGACTGATTTGCTAGTTTGTTAAACCTTGACCTAGATCGTAAGATACGGAGAGGGTAGAACTTGCAGCGAACAATAGAATTCCCTAATTAGAGCGAAAGCTAAATTAGTAATTCTAGGGCAAATAGTAGACCGGAAGGAACTATCCATTACCCTTCAAACCATGTTTATGTTAACCTTTTGATTCTTTCGTTGACCGTGGTAACCCGATATCCTAGCTATTTCTCTTATCTTATTTCGATAAACTTTCTTGCTTTATTTCTCTTCCCTTTATTTCTCTTTCCTTCACTACTTTGTTTAGAAAACACACAATTTAAACCCAATTTGTTACTTAGACAGATTATTAATTAGCAAATAGAATTTCTTTAGTCTCCCTGTGGATACGATCCCGACTTCCTTTACTGCATTAGTTTAGGCCTGTTGGTTATCTTTGATTAGGTGTGCGATTTAGCCTGTCAAATTTTGGCGCCGTTGCCGGGGAGACGGTTTATTTTATTTGCTTTTTATATAGTTTGTCTTTTGGTCAGGGAACTTCCGTTCCTTGAGACCGTTCTCATGCTATTTACCATTAGATTCCCGCAGGATGAGAACGAATGTTTTGGTACTTATATAGACAGGACCAGGGAATGGGTTGATACACTACATAATGGAGTTTTTTCTTCCCTCCAAATTTGCCTCTTTATTATCCAGGGTATAAATGACCCTACACAAGCATACCTGAACTCCATAGGTAAGGGGGACTTCAGTGGGAAACCCGTCGATGAGGTATTAGAATTTTTTGAGTGGTTTGCCCTTGAGAGTGTTAAGCCCCAATTTTCCCTTTTTGTGAGCGATAAGAGTAAAGACATGGTGATTGAGCCCACTTTTAACAAAATGAAGATAATTGATGTCAGTGAGGCTATTATGGATACTTCTTATGTTATAGATGTCACTGATGAGTCAGTTTCAAATGTTTATTCGGGTTCCATGATAAGGGACCCGTTGGAGGCTTTGAATGTTTTAGATGCTTGTGCAGATGACTCAGGAACCAATGACGTTGTGTTGGATATGTTAGAGGCTGCTTTGGAAGGTAGAGAGCTTACTACTGACGAGATCCAGACGGTAAATAGGTTGGTGTCCACCTCTTGCATGATTGAGGTAACGAAACCCGAGCTTAATCCTCTTTCCTCAAATATTAATTATGTGTTCTTAGATGAGTTTGAATCGCATCCAACCATTGTTAGTTCAACTCTCGATCAAGACCACCTATCTGCTTTGGTTGTTCTTAAAAATAATGCATTTGAGGAGATTGATGATTATGACTCACCAAAAGGTAGACCACCAGACATATATGAGATCATTTGTGATAAGAATATTAACATTCAACTTATTGTTGCTAAGTGGAATACCCTGATTGTTTACTGTCAACGTCATCGTGGGGAAATTAATAAGATGCAATGGTTTATTCTATATGTATTGATTTTCCATTTTACTATTTATTATCTTGTGAGGATCATGCACAGACTTATGATAAGCTTTTAAGGGCCTTAAGCGCCTACTCTTACCCGTATTTGGATAAAGGTCGCTGAATAGTGGTAGCTGGCCACGACCTCCCTTTGTTGTTGGCTGGTTTGGGGAGGTCTATCTTGTATATTTTTGTAAGTTTGCTTCCGTTTAATTTATATTAATTTGTATTCACCTTGTTTTGCGTACCCTTTTCTCTATATTTTTGATGCTGCTTATTGTTTGCTGCAAACAATGAGGACATTGTGTGTTTTTGGTTTGGGGAGGGTATGCATATGTCTGTGTTTTGCATCCATTTGCATTATTTATTGCATTTGCGCTTTCATATTTATTGCATTTCTGCATGCATTGTTTATTTAATCTGAGTATAATCAAAACAAATAAATAAAAATTGAAAAATCATAAAAATACAAAAACATGTTTATTTTTGCATTTAGGTCAAGTCGGAACGGTTGATAACAATGATGAAACCGCTTCTATGCTTTTATAGTCTAAGCCTTGCATTGTTAATGCCGTCATGCACAATCATGCACAATCTACGAGTTTTTGATTAAGTTTTATTGAACGAATAGACTTGACTTGATATCGGCAACCTACTTAAACATTCTAAGGAATTAGAGCCTTCATAAACTGATGACATTCATGATCAGTTTCATCTAGGATGTGAGTAGGACTCCTTATAAGGCATGTAACATTAATTTGCACAAGCATGACATTTACCTCTTTGTGCATGTATGCATTCGGTTTGTGGAAGGGGACACATGTGGAGAGGCAAACCCTTTTTTCTCATATTTTACCCTTAAACTTCACTAGCCAAATTGACCTATTTTGACCCTATTTTAAACTACAATCCAAAATTAGCCTACCTTAGTCAAGCTAGTTTAATTGTTTGTATTGGGTACGTATTTGATCGTTAGTTTGGTATTTCAGCTTTGCAATGAGAAAAGGGTTGCTAATTTGAGAATGAAGATGAAAAAAAAAGAATGAAAAAGAATGAAAAAGAAAGTAAAAAAGAAAAAAAACCAACACTCTGAAAAAAGAAATAACATGAAATAAAAGAGTTGTTGAGTGTTGAAAAAGAAGAGAAAGAGGAATGTTTGTACTCTTGTGCTTGTCCTTATACATATTTTGGGAGTCGTGTTGTGTGTATTGAGTTATGCCGAATTTGGCATCGATCTTAATTTTAAATTGGGTTTATAAGGCGGATGAGTCGCTAATTGGTTACGGTTGTACTAGCTTGGTTTTACCTCCATATATCCAAAATTTATTGTGCCCCTTTTCTCCCTATTACCTCACCACACACTATATGCAAGTTCTCGGCATGTGTCTTGGTCCAGTTTGGTTGGAATGCGTATGTACGGTCGGTAGAGGTATTTATCATGTTAAATTGCATGCATGCTCTTATAGGTCGCAGTTAGGTGAGTGACTATTTTCTCTCTTATCTTACAAATTTTCTCACCCTGTGCTTTGAATGAGTGATGAGTGACCCGTGAGAGTCCGATATATACAAGTCTTGCAAGATTGACTGTTCAGTTTCTTTTATCATTGATCTAACTCGTTTACATTTGGTTTAGTGCCCTGGTGTTAGCTTTTATGCATTAAACTGGTTTAGACACTAGAAGTGTAGTTAGCTTTGAGCTTTTTATTCGTTCCATTAGATGAGTTTATCGTCTTAAGTCTTTTCTTGCTTGGGGACAAGCAAGGGTTTGGTTTGGGAAGGTTTGATGCGTGTCTTTCATATGCGTTTATTCTCTCATTTGACACGCATTTCTATGTTTATTACGTAGCTTTTAGCTATTATTATTCCTCTATTTTCTACTTTGGGTTGTTTTGTAGTTTTATAGGTTATTACCCAAGAAGGAGCAAATGCAAGTCAAATCCTATCAAGAAAGTAAGTTTGAAGGAATTTCAAGAGCCTTATGTCACTAGTGTCAACTTTGAAGAGCCATACCTCAAGATCTACAATTGATAATCCAGTGATTCTAATTGGAGATGAAAGCTTATGCTCTTAGCTTTCCAACGCCACCAAAAATGCATGATTTGACCAAGTAACGAAGAAATGGCGGCCTCTTGAAGTTCGGTTCGCAGTGCAGGAAATTCGCCAGACTTTTAGTCGATCGACTATCTGAAGTTGTCGATCGACCACTTCAAGAATTTAGTCGATCGACAGAGCTCATTAGTCGATCGACTAAAAACATCACGACATCCTTTTTAGTCGAACGACTAGACCATTTGGTCGATCGACTAATTCTAGTAATCAGACGGTTATTTTGTGGCTCTGGCCCATTAGTTAATTACTCTAGCTTATGGATTTAGTATTTAAGCCTTATAAGACAGAATAATTAGGTTATCTCTTTCCACACTGTAAAACATTCTATGTTTCTTTAGCAACTTCAGATCTAAGACTTTGAATCGATCTTTCTCCTTTCTTCTTGGTATTGAATCCTCTTTTATATCAATTCCTTTCTCTTATTCTCGTTCTTTAATTTCTTTGTCTATTAATCGTTGTCTTTAGCCATGTTTAATTCAATTCTTATTGTTGTAGTTAATTTCATCAGATACAACATGAGTAGCTAATTCTTCTATGCTAGGATTTAGGAGAACTGCGGTTATGCGATGATATATTGTTTGATTATTAGTTAATTCATAACTATTGGTTTGTATTGTTAATCGTTGCTTTAATTGTTAGTAAATTGGTTGAATGCATGTGACCGATTTGCTAGTTTGTTAAACCTTGACCTAGATCGTAAGATACGAAGAGGGTAGAACTTGCAGCGAACAATAGAATTCCCTAATTAGAGCGAAAGCTAAATTAGTAATTCTAGGGCGAATAGTAGACCGGAAGGAACTATCCATTACCCTTCAAACCATGTTTATGTTAACCTTTTGATTCTTTTGTTGACCGTCGTTGACCGTGGTAACCCGATATCCTAGCTATTTCTCTTATCTTATTTCGATAAACTGATAAGTGAATATTTTTATGATTTTATCCCCCGTTTTAGCTCGATTTCTATACGATTTATGCACTTTGTTAAGTAATTAACGAGCTAATATTGCTATTCTAGTTGTTTTGCGTGTTTTGTCTCGTTTTATATGAAATGAAGCGGTTTTGCTATATTTTCCTACTTTATGGAGCATAGACACTAGAGTACAAGTTTATGAGGAACCGATGATAGCCATTTCACGATTTGATTACGATTCCGCTACATCCTTCCTCAAGTGGATTTATCTTGGACTTTGGCTTTGAACTTCAAAAGGAAACATCAACCCAAGTCAAAGGAAGACTAGCCCAAGCCCAATTACGTATTGCATTGACCAAGACCAAGGCATAGGATTCCGTGCCCAATGATGAAATTGGAAGAGACGGAAAAGTCCATCTTGCACACTTACCCGATCGGATTTCCACTTACCCGATCGGGTATGTTTGCTATTGAGACGTTTCTTGGCTCTTCTTCTACCAAGTTTAAATGAGTGATTAATTGCTTTGTCTGGGGGATGAATCTGGACACATTTGACCAACCTCTCTTTAATGCAAGCCTTAATGGAGCTTTATTAGGTTGTCTAGGGGATGAATCTGGACACATTTGAGCAACCTCTCAACCCTATAAATAGCCTAGCCTCCACACAACTAAGATGTACAAAAAACACTTCTCTTCTCTCTTTAGTTTAGTTTTTCTTCTTTCTCTCATCTTTCTTAGTTTAGTTTAGTTTTAGTTTTCTCTAGTTTAGTTTAGTTTAGTTCTAAGTTTGTATGGTTCTACTTGTAATTGGAACTCAAGTTTTCGGGTTTGTATTTCCTATTCAAGTTCTTGTTCCATTTCAATCTTTGCTCATCCCTTCCGGTAATCTTTATTCTCGTTTTACATTATAGTTTCATTTTCTTTTAGTATTTCCTTTATCATGTTTACCATTCTTAGTTTTATAATCTTAGTTTCCCTTTCATTGTTAATCATGCATAAGTAGTCACCTTTCTAGGGTGTAGGATAGCCATGTTAGATTGATTAAAAGATGATAAATGGATAAAAGAAATTGTGCCTTTAAAACATTGTGTCTATGCATGTTTGGACTATAACGATAGTTGACGATTTTTGGCCAAAATCATTGACTAGAATGGAATTCTTTCCAAGGTAGAGATACGGGAATTGAATAGACAAAGCATGACATGGTAGATTAAGACCTAGTAAATCGCCTAAAAGCCTGCTAGACCATCTGATCTATGATTGTAATGAACACATCATTCTTACGAACTCACAATGAATTATTTGCATATCCTAAATCCAATTTCATCAATATGTTAATCTACATGTGTGAACCTACTTCCCTAGATCCTTTTCTTTATTGTATTGTTATCATCTTTAATTATTGTTTTAGTTTTTAGTTTAGTAATAACCATTGTGACAATCGTACAAGTTAAAATTCTAATCATATCTATTCACAAGTATCTCCCGTCTCCCCGAGATCGACCCCTTACTTCCCTAATTACATTAATTTGGTGTTAGCCTAGTCTGGGTTATTTATCTTTGATTAGGGTACGCGACAACCCTGTCATAAACTTTCTTGCTTTATTTCTCTTCCCTTTATTTCTCTTTCCTTCACTACTTGTAGTTTAGAAAACACACAATTTAAACCCAATTTGTTACTTAGACAGATTATTAATTAGCAAATAGAATTTCTTTAGTCTCCCTGTGGATACGATCCCGACTTCCTTTACTGCATTAGTTTAGGCATGTTGGTTATCTTTGATTAGGTGTGCGATTTAGCCTGTCAATGATGTTCATTATTTCTGACTTCTTTTACGAGGGGTTCAGGATTTGGACACATGTCCTCTTCCTCTTGTATGTGAGAGGCTCTGACAAAGTTCATGTTTTTATTTAGGTCTTTCCGTGTGTTTAACACAGTTTTCTATAAGATGACCCATATGACCACAATAATTACAAATAAGATACTCAGGCAAATTAACATATTTTCTTTTTCTGAAATCACGTTCAGAAGGAGTAGATTTGCAATTAGAGTGATCCCTGCGACCGTAACATTCATGATGTAATCTCATTTTCATATTATTATCAGATTGCTCAGTTAAGAAATTTAACACAGTTGTGCTACCTTCCCATTTGTCGTGAACTTTCCTAGCATGTATAAGTAGTTCTTTTAGGGAGTTGATTTATTTTTGACAATCGGAGTGGTCAGTCTCTATACTTTTAGAAGAACTACTTTATCTAAGGTTATTACGAAAGTCTTGAAAATGTTTATTAGAATCAAAACTACATCTGAGTGTTGTTTCTTAATATCCGTTTTTTGAGCTTTAGTCTCCTTTAGTTGCTGAGATGAAGAGTCAATTTCCTTCTTTTGATCTGATATTTTAATATCCTTAGATTTTATTGCAGTCTTAAGAAGTTCATTGACTTTTCTCAACTCTAAGGTTATAGCTTCATTAGGTATAACATTGGCCCCAAGATGTTTAATGTTGAGTTTTAACTCTGAGGTTATAGCTTCATTAGCTATAACTTTAGACTCAAGAGCTATTTTCTCAAGCATTCGTGGATTTAGAAGTTGTGGCTGAATTAGCGATAACTTTAGAATTCAACATTCTTGTTTTGGCTTGTAGAAGTTGATTCTCATTGGCAATGTCAAGGATTTGTTCTCTCAATTCGTTTATTTCAAGACTTTGCTCACAACATAGATCAAGGGTCTGCTCAAAGTAATCTATCATAGCATTCATAGGAAATTTTTTAACTTGATTCTTAAGGTGAATAAAACTTAACTCGTCAGTTTCGCTGTCCGAGTCTAATTTATCTATCAAGCAGAATTCTGATCTTGAGTTGTTGCTCTCATCATCACTGTCAGTAATTAGGTCAAGACTAATGTTGCTTAGACAGAGATTTGCGACCTCCTCATCAGCAGATTCTTCGTCATCTTCAGTGTCGAGCTCTCCCCAGCATGATGCTAGCATGACTTGCTTGAATTCCCTTTTAGTATTTTCCCGTTTTGCTTTGTATTTAATCGTCTTCCATGTGGGACATTCTTGGATCATGTGGTATGTCTCGCTACATTTGAAGCATCCTTTATTGGTGAAAGAAGGTTTGGACTCATTGGGCTTTTTGTTGAATGTTTTATTGGTGTTGATTTTTGATTGCTTTCCTTTGAAGAGATTCGTTCTAAAACGCTTTGCAAACAAGACGGTTTCATCTTCTATATCCTCTTCGCCATCACTAGCTTGCAAAGCTATACCTTTACCTTTGTTAGAGTCTTAATCAGGCTTGTCGAGTAGGTGCTCGTGAGCCATGATGAAACCTATTAGCTCTTCGTAGGTTAGGAGAGTGAGATCTCTTGCTTCTTCAATCACACTCACCTTGGATTTCCATCTCTTATAGAGGATCCTAAGGACTTTTCTTACGATATCCTCATAATCGAATTTTCTCCCAAGATTTCGGAGTTCATTCGTTATGCTTAAAAAGCGCGCTGACATACTATTGATTGATTCATTCTTCTCAATTGAGAAGAGTTTGTACCTTTGAATGAGTGCATCAATCCTATACTTTTTCACAAGGGCATTACCTTCGTATGCAAGTTCAAGACCATCCCATATTTCCTTGGTCGTACTACAAGACGAGAAACGATCAAATTCAGTGCTTATTATCCCGTTTTGTAATATCGTCATGACTTTTGAGTTTTTCTCTGCCTTACGGTAGTCAGCTTCAATATCATCCTTTTCGTCTGCCTCATAGGTTGTGCCGTTTTCAGATGCACCCAATATTTTCTTAGGACCGTTTTGGATGATCTTCCAACATTCCCAATCATGTCCCTTAATATAGTGTGTCATCATGTTCTTCCAAAGATCATAGTTTTCACCTTCAAAGATGAGAGCTTTTAGGTGTTTGGAATCCATTTCACACGAGAAAAAAGATTTAAAATAGGCAAAAATAAAACAAATGAATCAGTGTCTATGCTGTTAGGCAATCAAGAGCACAAGGCTCTGATACCAATTGAAGAGTCTATTGATCTCTAATACTCAAAGGGGGGGGGGGGTGAATTTAGTATAAATAAAGTATGCCTACTTTTTCAATTGTCCGTATAAGCGTGTAGTAGTAATATGTGATTTGAATTTATTGATTAAATTTAACTCAACTAATTACTTCTAGCGTGTATGGAAATAATAATTTTAGTAAGCAAATAAAAGAAAACACGAGACACAAGGATTTTTGAAGTGGTTCAGTTTCACACGTTGAAACCTACGTCCACTATTTCTCGATTAATAATTTTAGCACCTATTCCGGATTACAAAATTATCAACCCTTCTCGTACAACTAACTCTAGTTGTAACTCAAAGTTGAGTATTGTTAAATGCTCGATTCAAATTTGAGTATCACTAAATACTCGATTCTATCTTACGTTAATAAGAAAGTGTTTTGATTGTTCTTGGTGTTCACACAATTGAACGTATAAGAAACAATTATAGCACTATTATCCAATAACGTTTTTCTCAATAATAATTCACGAGTATTGATGATCGGTTCGTCGTCAAAACAAACATCAAAAATAACCCAATAAAAGTAGTATAAAGGGGTCGAAATCCACGAGGATGGTGGGGTCAACTACTAGTTCGATTGAATCCTATTCTAGCCTAAAATATGACGGATTGGAAAGTTAACTAAAAATTAGGAAAAAAACAAGTAATCGCTAAGTAATAAAGACGAAAACAATTAAGGGAAAGACTAGGGTGAAGGGTTCACCTTAGGGGGATTTAATGGGTTAGTCGGGTAACTAGCAAATGGGTAAATAATTCGAGTAAAATCGATTGCTAATGTCTCAACAATCGATAATCATCAACAAAGCTATTGCATTTGTCTCAAATCACCCATATAAACATTTAGTCTAATCGTCTCTACCACCGTCGCTTAAGAGAAAATCAAACCATGTTTGATAAAATGGCAACTTTCGTTCACCCATTTCATCAAACACTTGGTGTTCATATGGGCAATACCCAAATCATTTACCACAAACTTACTAATTAACCAACCTAATACCCCACATGATCCTCCCTTAGGCTCCCCCTAAACCCTAGAGGATAATCTACTCACACATGGTAAAGGGAATCAAAGCACTAAAGGGAAGGGGGAGTTCAATCAACATTATGCTATGAGAAGAATAAAGATAACAATCAAAAGATGAACTATAAACTAGAAATGGAAATTGATTGCATAAACAATAAAAAAGGTGAGAGATTTAATACCAAACAAAACTTATATTGATGAATATGGGGGAATGTCTTCACCCAAATCTTCAATACAAACCCCAAGAAATGAAATGAAATACTAGAATCAACAACTTGAAATGAGAAACTAAACTAGATTAGGGAAATATTAGGAGAGTAATTAGGGATTAATTTGGGTTACAAATTTCTAGGGTTTCGTGCTAAAAGGAATGTCAAAAAACTGCTTACAAAATAATAAGGGGGGGTATATATAGGTATCCCGAAATTAAGGAAGAAATTAGAAGAAGAGGCGAATTTTTCAGTCTTGTGTTCCTGGCCGGTCGACCGGCCGCCGGGCCTCTGACCGGCCTGGAACACATCAGTGACTCCAGGAACTTTGCCTTCAAAAATCTCAAAATCTTCTAAGTATGGGAAAATAGGGGTCTGGGCCGGTCGACCGGCCGCCGGTCCCCCACCGGCCTGGAGCACCATTTTCCACTCTATGGCTTCTGATGTAGGCGCAGGCCGGGTAGTCGACCGGCCGCCGGTAGGCCGGCCGGCGCTACCTGGGCCTTTTCTTCCTTTTCTCAACTTCTCCAAATATGGAGTCGAGGTCTGGGCCGGTGGACCGGCCGCCGGTCTGGGGACCGGCCAGCACCACCTGACTACTCAATTCTTCATTTTTCATCTCATCTTCGAATCCCGACTCATGCAAGGTCTTTATGCACCGATTTCCTCATTTCCGCCTTAATTCCTGCAAATTGAGATCGATATTCATAGCGCGGGAAATCGGGAAATAAAATGCAATTAAAGACACGCAAATCCGTGTAAACGGACCAAAATGGGGACGAAAATGAGGTAAAAACGTGACTAAATAAATGCTTATCAAAATTCCCCACACTTAAGACTTACTCGTCCCCGAGTAAGTAAACAAAATTCGAGACCCATAAGTACCCTTATTCAATACTACTCTAATATTAAGGCTACAACCTAAACTATTAATAATATCCGACGGTAGGCAATTAACGGGCCTCCTCCGTCCCTTCAACTCACAACGAGATACTCATGAGGTAGAGTACTTCCTTGCAAGGCAAGTAGGGGCTTGCTCAAAATTTCGACGCATCCAAATGAAAAACACGTAAGAACACGACAAAGATGCATCTAACAAAAGAAAAATCACATGCCTCATCCATGTGACGGAAATATCTAAAAGGAAAACCGTCTAAATAATGCATGATCCTTATAAGCCACTAATATCATAAAGCATGGAAAAATATTCGCCTCCTAGCGGTGCAAGTCTAATGAAAATTTCGAACCCCATCTACTATTTGCTTGGCCAAGAGCGATAAAATGGAAGATGGAAATGAAATCCTCGTGACGTTATTAAGCACAATAGCATATGGAATTCACGTTTCTCAAATAAATGAGACACAAGGGTCGTCCCGTCTCACTATGCAACTTCAAAGGTAAATGATTCAAGAAGGATAAAAGGAAATTGAGATTTGAGTCTAAGTGCTTGCAAAACTTTTCATTTCACACTTTGCTTTCTTTTTCTTTTTCTTTCTTTTTGATTTGCATTTTGGTTTGCAATTTTTGGCATGAAAGCACACGGTTTCCGTCAAGGATATGCGGTCGGAACCAACAATAGGGGTATCCCCACCGTAGTGGCATCGAAAGGGGGCCTAGATATGGGCCCACTAGAATCCCTAGAAGTTCCGTTTTGCATTTCCTCGACGAAAACAAGAAAAGATGATAATTGACTCAATATTTTCAGCTTGTTTGATTTGTTTCCTTTTTTTTGATCAAAAGTGGAAGAACAATGAATCATGGTTGGTTGCATAGCAAGAACGGTCACCTAAGAATTCTTTCTACCATCGGAATAATCACATCAATCGAGGGTGTCGAGGTGGAATAAGCGCAAACTCGTGGCTCGGCATTAGTAGACGGGTTAAAACTCACTAGAAATGCACAACCCAGGGCGTCTAAAATTCCACGATTAAGATGAACACTTTATGAATAAAAAAGTAGCAAAAAGGGACTATGCACATTCAACAAGTTTTCCAAAAAGACAATTATTAAAACATTTTTCTAAATGCAACTATATGCCATGATGCAATCTAGCATATATACAACTTAAATGCACATGCTCTAACCGACTATATGACACATAAGCTAATGCTATCTCCTAACAGCACACAAGTGGCACACACGCCAATCAACAAAATTCACACCATCGTCATCAACACATCCCGTCCTCAAGTAAGAAGGAAAGGAGATAAGGGAGAAGAGAAATAGGAAAGATCTCACCAAAGCGTCTTCATTTTCCCTTTTTCGTGCCTCATATGATGTGGGGCGCACCTATGGATGGAGATAAGAAGAAACACACGGCAATATATACAAAATAAACTATATACAAACTAATCTAAACATATATTTTTTTGGAAAATTTTCAAATTTTTCGATTTTTAGGCATTTTTCAACTTTTTTCGAAACTCAACGATATATACAAAGGAAATAAAATCCTCCCCACACTTAAGTCTTACTCGTCCCCGAGTAAGTGACTCAAATATGAAAGGAGAGAAAAAAGAAAAGGAAAAACAAAACAAATTTTTTGGGTTTTTTCAATTTTTCGGGAATTCCCTCCCCACACTTAGCATTTACATGGTGTGAGGGGTGAATTCAAAGCAAATAACATGTTTTTGGGTTTTTAAATATTTTGAAAAATAAAAACTTGTTTTTGGGGTTTTTGATTTTTGAAGAGAAATCACAATATGAACAATATATACAAGAGGGTTAGCTCTAAGTAAATGCATGAACTAAATAAAATTCCTAAAACTAAATGCAAAATGATATAATACAATGTCATGATCTAAGTAAATGCAAACTACACTATATGGATGCAAGGCTAATATGTGACGATATGTTACAAAATTAAATTCTAATGCAAGCCTAAATGGATGCAACTAAATGGATGACTAAGCTAAGATATAATACAACTATCTAAATGCATGCGAAAATATAAATATGATGAAGATTTGGATTAAAAGGGATCATACTCATGGGTTTCCGGCCTCAAGAGTATCCAGTGAAATCAGAGGATGTAGTATCAAATGGGCCATGACTGGCCTCAGCAAAAGACGCATCTACATCCTGGGCTCCCGAACCAGAGCCGCCACCCTCCACAATCTCGAACCGTGGACCCATCCTGTCAAACCACTCGGCATTCTGAGCCGCAATCTCTGGGTCCACCTCCTCCTCATCAACTACCGGCTGAGTAAAACCCGGCGCAGAAGAATAATAGTCTGGCTGAACATTGAAATCACCAAACACCCTAGAACCCTGATCATACCCGCCCTCTGGCCACATGAAATAGGACGGATGTGGGCCAACTGGCTCCCTATACCCCTCCCTACACCAATTATCGTAAGAAGGGTATTGGCCAAGAGCCAAGTCATAATACATCCTGTCCATCCGCTGCGACAAAAGAGCTCTATCCCGAGCTTCCTCCTCTCGCCACTTAGCTGCCGCCTCTCTCTCCCTAGCCGCTGCCTCTCTCTCCCTAGCCGCTGCCTCTCTCTCCGTAGCTGCTGCCTCGGAGGCCAAAGTCATGTCGGCCATGAACTGGATCAAGGAGGGATCCAAAGGTGGGTAACTGGTAGTGGTGGAAGTGGATGCGTCGGGTTGGGATGAATTGGGCCAAGGGCGCCACTGCTGCTGATGATAGAAGGGGCTCATATAAGGCAATGTGGTGGAAGTGGGGCCCCGCTCCTCTCTCCTATATGTAGTGACGGGGGCAGTAGGATCTCGCCTAAATGCGGTAACTGGAGCTAAAGGATCTTCCGGGGTTTCTTCAGGTGGTGGTGGAGGGTTCTCCTCCTCTAAGGGGAGAAGATAGTGCGCGCTATCAGGAACCACTTTCATAGCCGCACTATTAGGGAGGGGAATAGAATTTACCCCTCGAATCCTCCAATAAGTCTTCCCGTCCTCAACTCTCTTTATTACCCACTCAAGCTTCTTAAAAATGTAATCCTCCATCAACAATGAGCATCCCCCTAAACACCTCAAATTACGCTCATCTAGAGCATCTCTACATAGGACATGAGCAATCTTGGTAACAATCCCCCCTAAATGGATTCCGGTAGGGCTAAACGGGTCATTGGCAATTTTCTGGAAGTGGATAACGACATGATGACCGATGTTGATCCCAAATTTATGCGGCTGTTGGAACAAGTAAGCCGCCAAAATCGAAAGCTCATCGGCCCGAAAATTATGACACTCCTCTCTCCCAAACAACGTCCAACCCATAAACCTATGCCAAAACCTAATAGGGGCATTGTGGCAAGCATTTGCCGGCCTCTTAGTTCCCTTCTCAAATTCAAAACCCGATATAGCAGTCCACACATCATTCACATTAAAGTTTTCGGGGACCTTGTACGACTTATGAAATTTGACCCCTAAAACCTTACAAAATTTCTCAAGGGGAAGGTTAAAAGCAGTATTAAGAAGGCGAAAGGAAACAATTTTGACCATACCCGTATTCCTATCCTTCTCATGGCTAAACGAACTCAAAAACTCCCAAGTAAGACGGGGGTAAGTACGGAAGTGCTGACCGTATAGTTCCCCCATCCTTAACCCTTTGAAAAGTTCAAGAGTGACCGTATCAAGACCGAGGTTCCGCATAGTATTCCGACAAATAAAACGGGAGTGGGGAAGAGGTCTACGCTTTAAGCATTGAAATTTACCTCTTGCGATTTCGCTTACGAAGACGATATCCGGAAAATCGTTATCCGGACCCATTCCCGCCGTCACTTGTTGGAGCCTAGCCTCCAACTCCGCCTCAAGCTGAGCCCTTGTTCTTTTCCTTGGTGGTTGTTGAGCCATGGTGATTTTCGTTAGATTCAATTGAAAGAGGGAAAAATTTGGGTTTTTGAGGTTTTGGGATGAATTTAGTTGATGTAGTGGGTTAATTTGGTGGGTTGAATGTGGGGTTTGATGAGTTTTGTGGAGTTTTTGTGGAGTTTTGTGAGGTTTTTGTGGAGATTTGAAGGAAGAAGGAGAAAGAAAGGAAGTTGAATGAAGAAGAATGAAAGAAAAAATGAGGCTCACGAGTGTTTTATGGCTCTCGGGTGAGTTCTGGGCCGGTCCAGGCACCGGCCGCCGGTCGACCGGCCTGGACCCCAAGTCAATTTTTTGATTTTTCTGGTTTTTTGGAATTGCTCGTGTACAGGTAGTCTAGGCCGGTCGGACCCCGGCTGCCGGTCGACCGGCCTAGAACTCGGCTCAAAATTTTCAACCTTCGAATTTTCAGCAATAATGTGCTCTGGGCCGGTTGTCAGACCGGCCGCCGGTCGACCGGCCTAGAGCACAGTTCAAAATTTTTCCAAAACTCGCCAACTATGATAAAGAGCTCCAGGCCGGTCGCCGGTCGGCACACCGGCTGCCGGTCGCCCGGCCTGGAACACCTGCTACTTAGTTTGCCTTCTTCACATTTCACCTTCTGGAGTGCTCTGGGCCGGTCGGCACCCCGGCTGCCGGTCGACCGGCCTGGAGCACGTCTACTCGTCTTCACCTCTTCTTCAAATTCACAACAAATCCCCTAAGAAACCCAAGTCACCAAGAATATCCACCCAACCAACATAATCCCAATGATACGGTTTCAAACCAAACCCGACTACAAGTGTTTCAAACTTTCCTAAAACTTCTTCCTAAAGACGAAAAACCCGAGTACACAAATCCAAATCTTCACAACTATTCCTAATATGCATGCTATATACAAAAAAAATTGGTGGTTGTTGAGGGACTCCACCAAACCTATCAAATCACAAGAGTTTACAAACAAGACTCCTCCTCGGGAAGTGGATCACCAAGGAAGAGTACTTCCACCGTTCCCTTTTCATCGCCCTCGAAATATCTTTTCACTCGATGCCCATTGACCTTGAAATTACCACCTTCCTCGCTCCAAAGTTCAAAAGCTCCATGTGGTGAAATGTCAATAACTTTGAGAGGACCCGACCATCTAGAGCGTAGCTTTCCCGGAAACAACTTGACTCTAGAATTATAGAGTAAGACTTGGTCACCCACTTTCACATTTTTATCAACCAATTTGGCATCATGCCATTTCTTCGTTTGCTCCTTGTAGATCTTTGAGCTCTCGTAGGCATCAAGTCTTAACTCTTCAAGTTCATTCATTTGGAGAAATCGTAGCTCTCCGGCCATATCAATGTCAAAGTTCATTTCTTTCAAGGCCCACCATGCCTTGTGCTCCAACTCGATTGGCAAGTGACAAGCTTTTCCATAAACAAGCTTGTAGGGAGTTGTGCCGAGTGGAGTTTTGACAGCGGTGCGAAGGGCCCATAGAACATCCGGAAGCTTTTGAGACCAATCCTTCCTACCTTTGCTTGTAGTCTTCTCCAAGATAGCTTTTATTTGACGGTTTGAGACCTCTACTTGCCCACTAGTTTGAGGGTGGTAGGCAAGAGCGGTCTTATGAGTGACACCATGGGAAGAAAGTAAGAACGTGAAAGTGCTCTTCCTAAAGTGCGAACCCCCGTCGCTAATCACCACCCTTGGGGTCCCAAATCTCGGAAATATAGTGTTCTTGAAGAGCTTGATAACAACCTTAGCATCATTTGTTGGGGTGGCGACGGCTTCAATCCACTTGGACACATAGTCCACCGCTACCAAAATGTACTCATTCCCGCCAGAGTTGGGAAATGGTCCCATGAAATCAACTCCCCAACAATCAAAAAGCTCAATCTCAAGAATGTTTTGAAGGGGCATCTCATTCCTTTGACTAATATTCCCCGTTCTTTGGCACCGATCACAAGATTTGACAAAGTAGTGGATATCCTTGAACAGAGATGGCCAATAGAAACCACCTTGTAACACCTTTGCAATGGTGCGAGATGTACCAAGGTGGCCTCCATAGGCCGAGTTGTGAATTCTATCAACTATCTCCATACCTTCTTCTCTAGGAACACATCTTCGAAACATGCCATCACCACACTTGCGAAAAAGATGTGGGTCATTCCAAAAATAGCGTTTTGAGTCATGCTTCAACTTCCTACTAGCTCTAGCATCCAACTCTTCCGGAATAAACCCACTCACAAGCAAATTTGCCAAGTCCGCAAACCATGGTGATTTACCACCTATCATCATCAAACTATCTTCTCTCAACCACTCATTGATCGGGCCACTCTCATCCTTCAACCCATGATCTTCGGTAGTCAATATAGATAGGTGGTCGGCAACAACATTCTCCGACCCCGCCTTGTCTTTAATTTCCAAGTCAAACTCTTGAAGTAAAAGAACCCACCTCAAGAGCCTTGGCTTTGCATCCTTTTTCACTAACAATTGCCTCAAAGCGGAGTGATCCGAGTATACCACAACCTTAGCACCAACAAAGTATTGCCGGAACTTTTCCACGGCATGAACAATAGCTAGCATCTCCTTTTCCGTCGTAGCGTAGTTGACTTGGGCTTGATCAAGAGTTTTGCTTGTGTAGTAGATTACATGGTGCTTCTTGTCCACAACTTGGCCAAGCACCGCCCCGACCGCATAATCGGAGGCGGCGCACATAACTTCGAAGGGAAGGCTCCAATCCGGTGATCGGATTATGGGAGCCGTCACAAGAGCCTCCTTTAACCTATGAAAAGCACTCAAGCAAAATTCATCAAATACAAATGGTGTGTCTTTGAGAAGAAGAGAAGTTAAAGGCTTGGCTATTTTTGAAAAATCTTTGATGAAACGTCGGTAAAAGCCCGCATGGCCTAGAAAGCTTCTCACTCCCTTCACATTTGTAGGGGGTGACAAGTTTTCTATTACCGAAACCTTAGCCATATCAACTTCTATGCCCCTCTTAGACACGATGTGACCAAGCACAACCCCCTCCTCCACCATAAAGTGGCACTTCTCCCAATTGAGGACAAGGTTGTGCTCCTCACATCTTTGCAAAACATTAGACAAATTCAAAAGCCCAAGATCAAATGAGTCTCCATGGACACTAAAGTCGTCCATGAAGACCTCCATACTCTTCTCAAGAAAATCGGCAAAAATAGCCGTCATACACCTTTGGAAAGTCCCCGGAGCATTACAAAGCCCAAAGGGCATCCTTCTATAAGCATAAACTCCTATGGGACAAGTGAATGTGGTTTTCTCTTGGTCTTCCGGGTGTATGGGGATTTGGAAAAACCCAGAATAACCATCTAGAAATGAATAGTAATAATGCCCCGCCAACCTTTCAAGCATTTGGTCAATAAAGGGGATGGGGTAGTGGTCTTTGAGGGTGGCGACATTTAATTTGCGATAGTCAATGCACATCCGCCACCCGGTCACGGGTCTAGAAGCTAAGAGAGTCCCATCCTCTTGTTCCACCATAGTCACCCCTCCTTTCTTGGGCACTACATGGACGGGGCTCACCCAAGAACTATCGGTGATTTGGTAGATAATCCCGGCCTCTAACAACTTCATAACCTCACTTTTAACCACTTCCGCCATCTTAGGGTTCAACCTACGTAGCCCATCTACCTTAGGTTTGCTACCCTTCTCCAAGACAATCCTATGCATGCAAAGATTAGGACTTAACCCTTTGATATCATCAATGCTATATCCAAGTGAACCCCTATGAGTTTTCCAGACTTTCAAAAGTTCAAGTTCTTGGCCTTCACTTAAATTAGCATTAATGATAACGGGATAAGTCTCTCCCTCACCTAAAAAAGAGTACTTAAGTGAGGGAGGTAAGGGCTTAAGTGGTACCTTTGGAGGGAGAAGGCCCTCCACCTTCTTCATTAGTTCATCATCTACCTCGTGGTCATCTCCCATCTCCTCATCATGGAGTGCCACTTGTAGAGCTTCTTCTTCATACTTCTCCTCTTCATGCACCTTCTCAACCACTTCTTCAATGACTTCTACCGAGAATGCTTTGTGAAACATTGGTCCCTTCACTAGATGTGGAAGATTAAATTCAAGGGTTTCGTTTCCCCCCCTAAAGGTTAGCCGCCCGTCCCTCACATCAATGAGGACTCCTCCGGTAGCCAAAAAGGGCCTACCAAGGATGATGGGAGTGTGGCTATCCTCCGGGATATCTAGGACAACGAAATCCGTGGGGATCAAAAATTTGCCAACTTTAACGGGTACGTCCTCAAGCACACCCAAAGGTTGCTTAACGGACCTATCCGCTAGTTGTAGAGTAATAGAAGTGTGGGTTAAACTTTCAAGTCCAATTCTTTTAGCAATAGTTAAGGGAATGACACTTACACTTGCACCATTGTCACATAATGCCCTTGAAATCATGACTCCCCCCACAACACAAGGGATAGAGAAACTTCCGGGGTCCCCAAGTTTTTTCGGCATTTTAAAAGAGTTAGGATTAATGAGGAGAGCACTACACTCCGCCTCCATAATCATAACATCTTGGGTACCCAAAGTTCTCTTATGAGTCAAGATGTCTTTTAGAAATTTTGAGTAAGTGGGCATGTTCAATATAACATCGGTGAAAGGTAAGGTCACTTCAAGTCCCTCAAGCATTTTTCTAAATTGGGTGAACTTGAAGTTTTCCTTAGTTTTCAAAGCTATAGAGGGGTAGGGGATATCGGAAACAACAAGTGGAGTGCTAAAAGATACCTTTGGAATGGGAGTTTTCTTGGTTACCTTAGCTCTTGCTATTGGTTGTACCTCTACTCCGTCATCATTGACATCCTTGTTCATCTCCTCTTCATAAGGCATAATTTCGACATACCCTTCTTCTCCCTCTTTGGGTTGATTATCTTCACCCTTTCCATCATCTTTTAACTCCAAGGTAGGAGTCACAATGGGTTCTTCAAATTCTTCTCCTTCCTCAACATGCTCATCATTTGGAATCTCATCATTCATCATGTCCATGTAGGGGTTATCAAGCACTAGTCCACTTCTTAAAGTCACCGCACATGCATGGTGGCTTGATGAAGCATCCTTTGAGCTTTTCCCTTGAGCAAGTAGACCTCCCGGAGGCCTTTGAGGATTGTTCAAAGCTTGAGAAGCTAGCCTAGCTTCTAATTCTCTCACCTCCTTTTTGTGAGCATTAGTGACATTTTGCAAAGCCAAATTGTTTTGGATTTCCATGTTTTTGACTAATTGCAAAACTTCACTTATTGAAGGATCACTCTCTTGGTGGGGTTGATTTGTCAAAGGAAGGGAAAAAGCATAGTCATTCCGACTACTCGACCCTTGGTTGTTGTTTCTTTGATTGTTCAAGCTTCCTTGTTGGTTGTTGTTAAAATTCCCTTGTTGCCCCCTTGAACCTTGATTGTTGAAATTTGGCCCTTGGCCTTAGAATGATTGATCAGGAACCCCTTGGCTTGCTTGATTGCTTTGATTGCCTTGGTAAAAATTACCTTGGCCTTGATTGTTGAAGTTTTGGTTCCCTTGATTTTGATTCCAATTTCCTTGACCTTGATTCCAATTACCTTGGTTTGGGAAGTTACCTTGGTTATTGTAACCTTGATCATTGAAGTGTTGATTTTGGAATTGGTTGGATCCTTGACATTGTTGAGAGTTGTTGAATTGATTGTTATAGTTTCCTCTAGAAAATTGACCTCCTCCTCTAGGTTGGGAAAAACCCGGAGGGTTGGAAGGTTGAGTTTGTGTGTGTTGAGGGTTTAAGACATTTTGGCTTTTGTAGCTCATGTTTGGGTGAAATTTTGAGCTTGGATGATAGAAATTTGAATTTGGGTTGTAAGCTCCTTGATTTTGGAATTGAGGCCTTGAGGGCCGTGGGTTGTTGTTGACTCCTTGAAAAGCATTCACATGTTGGTAGTCACTTCCTCCTTCATTGCTATAAGAAAAATTGTTCCCACAAACTTCAAAGGTGTGTCCATACCCATTGCAAATTTCACAAGTGGGGGTTTGATAAGCTTCCACCATGGGAGGTGCATAAGACCCACTAGCTTCATTCACATGATGGCCTAGACTTTGATTTTGAGCTTTTTGAAGCTCGGCAAAACCCTTAGTAAAAGTTTGTGTGAGCAAATCAATCTTGGCATTGGTATCCGCATTTGAGAAGTTCTCACTTGGGTACTTAGAACTCCTTCTCAAGCTATTCCCTCTAGAACTAGTACCATAGCTAGATTCCGACTCAACCATCTTCTTAATCAATGCCGCCCCTTGTTGGTCATTTAAATGATCAAAACTTCCCCCCGCGGAAGCATTCACCATGGCCTTGGTTTGAGGGAGGAGAGTTTGATAAAAGGTTTGAGTGACATACCAATCCGCAATTCCATGGTGAGGGCATCGGGCAAGTAAATCAATGAACCGATCCCATGCTTCTCCCAAGGATTCTCCATCCTCTTGTTGGAAGGTGGTAATCTCGTTTCTTAGCATCGCCGTTTTGGAGGCGGGGTAGTACTTACTTAGAAACTCCTTAGCCAAATCATCCCAAGTGGTGAAAGTGTTTGGAGGATGGGTATTCAACCACCTCTCCGCCCGGTCCTTGAGGGAAAATGGGAACAACATGAGGCAAAGGGTTTCCTCGGGCACCCCATTCCTTTTCATGATTCCAACCCTACTTTTGAACTTTCTCAAGTGGGCATGAGCATCTTCATCGGGGAGGCCTCCAAAGCTATCCCTCTCAATAGAACTCATTTGAGCCGGGTGAATCTCAAAATTATTTGGGGCCAAGACACCGAAGTTGATTGGAGATTGGGTATCATCGTGGTTGGGAAGGTTACGATCACGTAAAGTTGTCATTTGTGGTTGATTTTGTTGTTGAGGTATTGTAGGTGGTGAATTTGGTGGTGTATTTTGTTGTGTATTGTAGAAGGGGTTTTCAAATATTGGTTCAATGGTGTTGTTTTGTGGGTAATCGATTGTTGGAGTGGATGTAGAAGCAATTGAAGTATTGACTTGTTGATGGCTAACTCTTCTTGAATTCCTAACCCGAGCAAGTGTATTGGCACGGAGAGTCCTAAACAACCTTTCGGGGTCCGGATGGCTCAAGAACAAACCTTCACCTCTAGGCATGCACTCAAAGCAACTCAAAAACAAATTAGACTCCTAGTGTGTTTTTGGGCACACTAGGGAAAGACAATAATGCAAGG
>JAIUZE010002892.1:0-10015 GCA_022085475.1 Heliosperma pusillum | reverse complement strand
CATTTGCCGCATCTTCATCAAGAGTAATCTCATGAGCCATTAGGGTTCCAAGTAGCTCTTGATAAGATAGGTTAGATAGATCTTTACATTCCTCAATTACCGTCACCTTAGGTCTCCATCGTTTAGATAGACTTCTAAGGATCTTCCTGGCACTTTCCTCGGAGTCAAAAGTTTTTCCAAGATTTTTCAATTCATTAATGATACTAGAGAAGCGAGTGGACATGCTGTCAAGCGATTCATTTTGTTCCATGGAGAACAGTTCGTATTTTCGCATAAGTAGTGCGATACGTTGCTTTTTGACAACAGTTGTCCCCTCATATGCTAACTCTAGACCATCCCATATTTCCTTGGCAGTAGAACTAGATGAGAAACGATCAAATTCAGTATGAGTCATGCCGTTTTGCAACAGACTGATAGCCTTTGAATTTTTCTCAGCTTTCTTATAATTTGCCTCAACATAGTCATCTTCTTTCTTTTCGACGCGAGTGCCATTAACAGATCCAAGCATGATCTTATTAGGGTCATTCTTAATGATTAGCCAACACTCCCAATCGTTACCCTTTATGAAATGGGTCATCATATTTTTCCATAAACTGTAGTTCTTCCCATCGAATACGGGACACTTCAGATGGTTGGAATCCATTAAAATAAAAATAAATGCAGCGGAAAATAAATAAAAATAAAAAGATAAATGGATCAGACTCCTTGCTGTAAGGCAATCAAGAGCACGAGGCTCTGATACCAATTGTAGAGTCTATTGATCTAATACGAAAGAGGGGGGGTGAATTGAGTATTAAAAACTAGCCCCACTTTTTCGATTTATATGATATGTAATTAATTATTTGATATTATGAATTAAAATCAACTAATTAATTAATCAAAGTAAGCGCGAATAACGAAATAACGAAAAGTAAAGAGATAAGAGAGAGGCACACGATTTTTGAAGTGGTTCAGTTTCACACGTTGAAACCTACGTCCACTATTCTCGATTAATAATTCTTAGTACCTTTCTACGGATTACAAAAATTATCAACCCACTCGTATAATCAACACTATGATTATAACTCAAGGTGAGGATCGCTAAATACTCTATACTATCTTACGCTAATAAGAAAGTACAATATAACTCACACAGATTCCCGTTAAAGAATTGTAAGCTTATAATGATGTACTATTATCCAATAACGTATTTCACTCAAGCGATTGATAATAATTGATACACGACTCTTTTAAAAACAAACTCTAAAAATAATAAATATTTGCTCAAAGGTTTGCTTTAAAACGATTTTGGAAAATCAACACTAGTAAAATAAATAGCCGTGTGAATGTAGTGTATTTCGTGTATTTTACAAATTGTATGTGAATGAGTATTTATAGTAGTAGAATCATAGTAGATCTAAAACCCTAGTATAATATTTAATAAAGATACTTATCTTATCATAAAATAATATTTGTTTATCTTTTAGAAATATCTTTATCTCAAAATATTATTTGGTTTATCTTATAGAAATATATTTATCTTTATATCTCAAAATATTGCTGTAAATATATAGTAGAATCCTAGATTAGGTAAACAAGGGAAACAACCTATGGAGGCCGAAATACCCTAGCTCGCGAAACCCTAGGAGGCACGAATCCCTAGGTGGCACAAACTAGGTTTTCACGAAACCCTAGATGGCTCAAACACTAGGTGGGCTAATTAGGTTAACAACAAATTGAGATAGAATATATTAGAAATCCTAGGTAGCATGACAACCCATAAGTTGTATTACTAACCAATAGAATCTCATAAATATATTCTCTAATAAAACTTTTGATAAATATAAAAATACTCTCTCACTTTTGAAAACATTTCAAAACATTTTATTTCCAAAATCATGCATCAATATTTTATCATCCAAAGTCATAGGCTAAAGCTATAACTATTGAACATAAAATCTCTCGAATGGAATAGTTACCGAATGACGACCTATACTATCTAATCTTCACAAAGATCTTCAGTATACGGATCATCTCTTCATCTTGATCACAAAGACCCTCCATCTTGAGTCTTGTGCTATTTGAGGTAGATCTTGCTTGAAGCGATTTTCATTAAAGTTATGCCTGGGTAGCTATAACTTTCATGTTTACTTCCAAAGTTATTCCTGAAGTTGTTATAACTTTGTCTCACAGACTTTATCAAAGTTATGCCTAACTTTGATCTTTTTTCTCATAATTGTTGCTAGCTATAATAAGACTAAAGCACACAATTACACGCATATGATATATCGAGTAAAGCACATTATCACGCAAACACATGTCATTATCAAAACTATGAAATTGGTCCAACAAATACTAATGACATGCCAACCGCTCCAACATTTGGTCAATAAAAGGTAAAGGGTAGTGATCTTTCTTGGTGGCCAAATTCAATCTCTTATAGTCAATACACATTCTCCAACCCGTTACAATCCTAGTTGGAATAAGTTCATTTTTATCATTTGTTACGACGGTGGTTCCTCCTTTCTTAGGAACCACTTGGACCGGACTCACCCATTTGGAATCGGAAATTGCAGAAATAATTCCCGCATCTAACAATTTAATCACTTCATTTTTTACTACTTCTTGCATGTTAGGATTTAGTCGTCTTTGACCTTGGACACATGGTTTATGATCTTCCTCTAGATGGAGTCTATGCATGCAAAACTCGGGGCTTATGCCCTTTAAATCATCTAGTTTATAGCCAATAGCTTTCTTGTGGGATTTTAAAACACAAAGCAAAGAAGACAATTGACTCTCACTCAAATTAGCATCAACAATTACCGGACACATTTCCTCATCATCTAGAAAAGCATACTTCAAATTGGAAGGGAGGGGTTTAAGTTCGGGTTTTTGTACCTCAAGGTCATGAGGTGTAGAAACCAAACCTATAAAGTGTGAGCTCTCCTCCAATGATAACTCTTCCCCATCCAATTCATTCTCTAAATCATCCATCTCCTCATTCCCAATCTCATGATCACCTGCAAATGATTCTAATAGCAAGAGTGCCTCCAATGGATCTTTAACCAAAGACCGAGAGATATAGTCATCTATAACAAGGTCAACAACATCCAAAACATCAATAGAAAAGCAAGACTCTTCTAACATTGGACTCTTCATGGCACTATTCAAATTGTATGTGACCTTATCGTCACCCACTTCCAATGTAGTTTTACCATTCTTAACATCAATTACCGCGCCCGCGGTATGTAAAAAGGGTCTTCCCAAAATGTTTGGGATTTGGGCATCTTCGGCCATGTCAAAAACAATAAAATCGACCGGAATGAAGAATTTACCAACTTTGACGGGAACATCCTCCAAAACTCCCAAAGGGCGTTTTATAGAACGATCCGCCATTTGCAAAGTGACACTAGTACATTTCAAGACTCCTATATTAAGCTTAGCACAAATAGAGTAAGGAATGACACTTACACTAGAACCTAAATCACATAAAGCTTTATCAATTTGATAGGTACCAATTGTGCATGGAATGGAAAAACTACCGGGATCTTTTAACTTAGGAGGGGACTTGTTTTGCAAAAGAGCACTACACTCGGCGGTGAAGGCTATAGTTTCAACTTCGTCAAAAGTCCTCTTCTTAGTTAAAATGTCTTTCATGAACTTAGTATAAGACGGAATTTGAGTGATTAATTCGGTAAAAGGAACAGTTACCTGGAGGTTCTTCACAACTTCCATAAATTTACCGAATTGGGTGTTCTTGTGATGCTTTGTCAATCTATGAGGGAAAGGCACTTTGACTTTTTCCGGCTCCTTTGTCTCAACAACCTTCTTTGGAGGAGAATCCTCCACATCTTTGACTTGCTCAACCACAAAAGAATCATCCACCTTCTTGGGCATAACCTCATCTTTCTTACCACTGGATGAAACCTCCAACTCAACAAGCACCTCCTCATTGTCTTTGGGCATGGGTGGCTCATCATACTTTGTACCACTTCTCAAGGTGATTGCATTGAGAGTATCATGTGGTTGCTCACCTTGAGGTGGTAATTGACCCGGTCTCCATTTAGAGCTAGAAGTGGCTAGTTGAGCCATTTGTTGCTCTAACATTTTGATTGCGGAACCATGGCTTTGATCATTTTTTTCAAATTGAGCCAACATTTCCGATTGAGTCTTAGCCAATTGTACTACTAAGAACTTGAGTTCTTGATAGTGTTGTTGGACATTTTGTGGTGGTGGAACTTGGGTTGGTTGGGAGTTTTGGATTGGTGGTCTTTGTTGGTAGTTTTGGTTTTGATAACCCGGTGGATAATTGAATCTTTGTTGTGGTTCATAGGCATTTTGTTGAGCTTGAGGCACTAAATTTTGTTGGGGTTGAGGATTGAGCACATTGTTGCTTTTGTAGGACAAGTTGGGGTGTAATTTTGTGTTCGGGTTGTAAGTATTCGAAAAGGTACCCGGTGGATAAGAACTTTGTTTAAAAGTTTGAAAAGCACATACCTCTTCCATAGTGGCTTGGCACACATTAGAGTAATGACCCGCACCTCCACAACTCTCGCAAACAACAATTTGAATAGTAGAAGACACGACATTGAGTTGATGAACCTCCAACTTTTCTTGGAGCAAAAGGATTTGATTCTTCAAGATGCTAGTGTCGGAAACTCCCTCTCCTCATTGGATGGGTGCACTCCGGGAATTAACATATTGGGCATCGTGGATCGCCATAGATTCAATGGTGGCATGAGCAGTATCCGTGTCAATTTCTTGAAAACGCCCATTGTTGGCGGAATCAAGAATTCTTCGGGATTCGGCACAACACCCATTGTAGAATGTTATGGCAAGGAACCAAGCATCCAACCCATGGTGTGGGCATTGCCTTTGGAGCTCCTTGTACCTCTCCCAAGCTTCATATAAGCTCTCCAGAGCTTGTTGACGGAATTCCGTGATTTGGCTCCTCAAAGTTTGAGTTTTCTCGGGTGGAAAAAACTTTTGATAGAAAGCAAGAGCCAATGTCTCCCAATTTGTCACTCCCATGGTGGCACGATCAAGGCTATTGATCCAAAGCTTTGCCTTGCCCTTCAAAGAAAAAGGGAAAAGTAGTTCCCTAATTTGGGCTTGAGTGACACTCGTTTGGCAAATCATGGAGCAATAGTCACAAAAGTTTTGCACATGCAAATTGGGATCCTTCAAAGGACTTCCCCCAAATTGCTTCCTCTCTACAAGGGTAATGAAAGCTGGTTTGATCTCGAATTCCGGGGCGGTAATTTGAGTGGTGGTGATACCGGCCGGAAGCATAGCCGCGGTGGGCTTGGAATGATCGGAAAGTTTCACCATTCTCCTAGGTGGTGAGGGTGGTGGTGGTGATGATGAACTAGAAACCTCCTCTTGTTCAAGATTCTCCAGATCGTCTAAGTAAGACTTTCTGGCACTTTCAACTTGCACGGGAAAAGAGGCGTCTTTTACTTCTTTCCAAAAGCGTCGTCTTCTACGAAAGGTTTTCTCAGGCTCGAAATCCGGTGAAAGTAATTCTTCCTTACGAGAAGATCTGGGCATAAGGCAACAATCTTCAAGGATATTGTAAGTACGGTCTTTAGGAACAGGTCTCAAGGAACAAGTGTTCCTAAAGACAAGAGAAAAAAAAATGATAGAAGTCTACAAATCAAAAACGAAATAAAACCGTTTCCCCGGCAACGGCGCCAAAATTTGATAGGATATATCGCACACCTATGCAAAGATAAATTTCCCTAGACACAAATAAATGTAGTACGAGGGGTTGAATACAAGGAGACGGGAATTTCGTTATGAAATGCTATGAATGGACTACTATCAAAGTCGGTTTAATGGTTTGGTTTCGTTTGATGTTTAGCTAACTATGATGTAAATTCAATAATATTAAAGGAGTCTAGGGGAGTCGGGTCACTCATGCGAATATGTAAATGCTCATGTTAAACATAGGAATTCTTAATATTGTTTAATTATTTAGGCTAAAGACACCCATCTCTCGATATTAGTGTCAACCTTAGGTCGAGTCCTAGAGAACTTTCGTTATAACTAGAGTCGCCCTACTACACATCCTTAGTCTAATCCGATTCCGTGCCTCTCGACTTATAGAATGAATTAACAAATTTAATTAATGCAATTGGCCAAATAACAAATATTAACAAAATAATACAAGCATGTCAAAGAAACAATTTATCAATATTAGTTCATCCTTATTTTAACATTTACAACTTACTAATTATGCATGGCTTCTTTAATCCCTAGACAAATGAAACTACTCACTCATATTTATAATTAAACTAATACTATTTGATATAATAAACATGATGAATATGAAATTATAAAGGAAAATCAACTTGTTAATAAAATGTAGTACACTAGTGAATGACAAACTAACAATTCTAAAGTAGAAAACAATGAAACTATGATTAACTCATGCTACGATTAACTAAATGATTTCGTAAGGTAAATGACGAAAATGAATACTAACATAAAACTAGAGTTAGAATTACCGCAATAGAGAAATATAACTCGGAATTGAGGAACGAATAACCCAAATGCTTGAATAGAAAGATTGAATTACAACTTTGAAATGTAACCAAGTGTTTGACAAAGTAATAACTAAAAGTTTAGCTAATTATAAAACTAAGAAAAACTTGTGTGCTTAAGCTATGAAAGATATGTGAAATATGAGTAAAAGATATGATAAAAGATATCCCTAAGTGTCGAAGTCCCCTTCCTTTATATAGGGAGAGGGGACTTGAAACGCTTAAGTCACAGAAGCCAAACCCCGATCGGGGTTCCCAGGTCCCGATCGGGGCCTCCTTAATCCGAGTATATTGTCTTAATTCCTCCATTTAATGCTTAAGGAATCCTAAGCAATGCCTTTAAACACCTTAATTCTCCGGTTAATTGCATAGTTTAGGGTTTCCTTGAGCATCTAAAGGAGTATCTTATGCTTGAGTTTGTGGACTCCTTGCTTTGGGCTTCATTTTTGGTTTTTTTTTCATTTTCATTTCAATCCATTTGACAAATCTTCATGCTTGGCTTGTCCTTCTCCTTTCGTGGTCCATTCTTGTTTCCATTAGCTTGTTGGACTTTGGTGCTTGCTAATTGTGTTAGGAAAAAGCCTCTAAATACTTAAATTCCTACAAAACATAGCAAAAACGAGCAATGCACCTCGAACACGTAATTAGCTCATAAACATACTAAACAAAGTATATTAATCATGTAAAATCGAGCTAAATTAGGGAGTAAAATCATATAAAAATGATAGAAGTCTACAAATCAAAAACGAAATAAAATCGTTTCCCCGGCAACGGCGCCAAAATTTGATAGGATATATCGCACACCTATGCAAAGATAAATTTCCCTAGACACAAATAAATGTAGTACGAGGGGTCGAATACAAGGAGACGGGAATTTCGTTATGAAATGCTATGAATGGACTACTATCAAAGTCAGTTTAATGGTTTGGTTTCGTTTGATGTTTATCTAACTATGATGTAAATTCAATAATATTAAAGGAGTCTAGGGGAGTCGGATCACTCATGCCAATATGTAAATGCTCATGTTAAACATAGGAATTCTTAATATTGTTTAATTGTTTAGGCTAAAGACACCCATCTCTCGATATTAGTGTCAACCTTAGGTCGAGTCCTAAAGAACTTTCGTTATAACTAGAGTCGCCCTACTACACATGCTTAGTCTAATCCGATTTCGTGCCTCTCGACTTATAGAATGAATTAACAAATTTAATCAATGCAATTGGCCAAATAACAAAGATTAACAAAACAATACAAGCATGTGAAAGAAACAATTTATCAATATTAGTTCATCCTTATTTTAACATTTACAACTTACTAATTATGCATGGCTTCCTTAATCCCTAGACAAATGAAACTACTCACTCATATTTATAATTAAACTAATACTATTTGATATAATAAACATGATGAATATGAAATTATAAAGGAAAATCAACTTGTTAATAAAATGTAGTACACTAGTGAATGACAAACTAACAATTCTAACGTAGAAAACAATAAAACTATGATTAACTATTAGTTGTCGAGGTTAATGGTATAACGAAAGTTATCTTGGAGTATATAAAAGTAATTTGAGGATTTTAGTGCTATACTCGTTTGGAGAATTATTTGAGGAGCCAAAGGCTTGTTACTAAAGGATTTGTCAGATGACCTTGGCTTTAGAAAATCCCTAGGTAATGATGAGCAAAGTATTTTAAAGGCTGATTAGCGCTCATATTTATAATGTGATGTAATAGAGAATGGTATGGATTTTATGAGGACATATGTTGTACAATGTTTTTCATGGAAGTCTTTTTAGATGTTGCTATTTTGGAAGATAATAGGTTTTCGTCAATATCAAGAAGAGGTTAAAAGAGTAAGGATTGAGAAGTGTAAGATTTTAGTTTTTACAATTTCATTTTGTTTTTCTAGTATTGTTTGTGCTACCATCTTGGGTTACTCTTTGACTTGTTGTATGCTTGCGTGTTTCTTTAGGATCGGTCTCCCTTAATCGATTTCCTTGATTAAAGCTTTCATCCTCCTCAATTAATAATTTCTTCTCTTTGAATCTTTACATTGATCTGTTTCAAGTCCTCATAATTGTTCTTCGATCTTATTTTCGTTTTGATATCCTTAAAATTTATATCTTCACTAATCGGTGTGCCTTACCATTTGATTTCCGTAATGAGTATTATATTTTACAAAATGATTTATGAATTGTTTTTGTAAGCGTTGTTATTTGGGCAATAATACGTAAAATATTTTGGTGGTTAGTGAATGTCTGTCATAATGGTACTGAAAGTTAATGATTGAGCGTTGAACTTGTTATATAAAAGAGCTTAGTGTTTATGAGGCTTCGTTTGGTATTTATGAGGAGAATTGTTGATCTCAAGGCGTGTGGAAACTTAATGGATAATATACTTTGTGGAAATTTAGTGTCCATATCAATGGTGTATAATGGTGAAGGTATGTGAGTTGAAGTTATAAGGGTGTATTGTATAACACGGCTAATTTAAGGATATACTTGTGTTTATTGTGAAAATTATGCTGGTGGATATAAGTTAGTGATAATGTGGTGGTATTAGTTTGATTATGTATTATCTAAATTGGGAGTCTAATATTATTAAGGTCTTTTACGATGATATGGACAAGAATGAAACTTAAGAGAAAGTTTGTGTCTCATTATACCTTTATAAATGGAATATGATTTATGGAATCAGTTTTGGAAATTAGGGATTAATAATTTGGAGTACTAATCGTAATTAGGTGTTTGATGTATTTACTGAATGTGGCATTTGGGGATGAGCTTCAAAATCAATAATTTGTGGTGTTTTGATTAGTGATCTTTGTGGATGCATCGTCATATAATGGATAATGATGGAGGCTAACCATTTGTGGTGTTTGGTTATGAAGTAGCTTATGAGGATATTGAAATCTGATGAATAAAGGAAGCTAGATGTTCGTTTGAATCGCTAAATGTGCTTATGGAAATAGATTAAGCTATGAAAGTTTTGGAATGTCAATTATCATGGTTGTTGAGGAAAATTGTATTAAGATATTGAAAGGTATAAAGTTAATTGCGGTCTATAATAAAAAGATTTTGAGTGCAATTTGGTTAGATTATAGTGATGTAAGCCTATTGGGATTTGGCGAGTTGTGGATTATGTATGTGACACCCTCAAATTTGCGGAAAGAAAAAAGATAATTTAAATACATAAAAGATACGAATACATAACGAAGGTGTCATAAATATACAAAGGTTCGTACAAAAGAAAATATAATATTCTACATAAGAATTATACAAGACGGGAGACATATCTCCCGTATAAATACGGAAATAAAAGGAGTGTATAATAATATACAATCCTAAGAACCGAATATAGGTCCAAGGTAATACTTCGCTCGCTAGCTCGTCAATGTACCCCAAATATGCATCACCACCTGTTCGACCGCAGTAAATATAAACACGGAAGCCACAGTCAGTGGGGAGTAACTCCGAGTTCTCCCAGCCA
>JAIUZE010002891.1:0-41577 GCA_022085475.1 Heliosperma pusillum | reverse complement strand
GTAACTAAACTGATTTAGAACTCAAAATTAGTCACTACTAATTTTTTTGGTCATTAATTAGATCGATTTGATTTCATTTGCTAAATATTACGGTTTACTCATAACAATTATGAAATAAAACCAAAATAAAATATAAACATCATAAAATTTGAAACCAAAAATTTTTGTACATTCTGGAAAATTTCCAGGAACTATAAAAATAAAAACATTTGCCCAAAAAATTTAAATTAATTTTATGAACAAATAGCTTTGTATTTAATGGTTTTATCAAATAAAAACATTAGATATAGTAAAACAGTGAAACAAATTATGAAATTTCACCAAGCGTATCAACATCAGAATTTTAAATGTACAAAAAATTTTCAAGACCATAAATGGACGTTTAAATTTTATGAACATTATAATCTCATATTATCGACTTTTATCGTATAAAAATAAATGAACATGCAATACATAAGTAAAAGTCACGAAATTTTACATACAATATGTAAGAAATGCATGTGAGATCATATTAAAATTTCATGGCCAGAATAAACATGCAACTATTTTTAGTTAACTTTTAACTCATAAAATGCATGTTAACTCGGTTTAAACGCCAAAAATCAAAATAAATAGCAAATTAATCCCTAAAATCACGAAATTAAACCACAAACATTTTGAGGTCAGTAGGTATACATGCACCAAAAATTTCGTCAGAATCATATTTTAACTCAAAATCTTTGATTTATTAGTTATCTTATAACTTTAATAAAAATGTCCAAAATGAACATGCATGCTACAAGCTAGCTCTGATACCAATTGAAAGTCCATATACCTTAATTAGACTCTTCTAATTAGTTGCTAAATTACTTGTTAATTTAGTATTTAATGATCTATGTAACATGCATGCAAATATTAAGACATTTATATAAGAGAAGAAATTTCCTCACATTGATATGGAAAATATAAGGGCACAACAAGAACTCCTTCTTGTTGTTCTTGAGCTAATAATATGGATGAATACAAATAATCCCCAAAATAGAAGATCTCCTCGAAGTTGCACCAAGATTAACCCAAATAATCTACCCTTATTATTAACTAGATAATAAGATAGATATTATTCTACTAATATTATGACTATATTACTACACTAGTAATACTTAGTAAATATTAGTGTTTGAGAGTTTTAGTAAGAATATGAGGTTTTGAGAGAAGTAAGAAAACAAAGCACAAAATGAAGTGATCATAAAATGAACACAAATGTTCATTTTATAAGCCATGAGGCCGGACCATGTAGTCCAAATAAGACTCTTATTTTGTTCATTTGATCACATGCATTAGAGTGGAGTGTTGTAGAACAAGTGATGATTGTTTACTACTTGTTATGTCACTTTCATAAAGTAACTAAAGAGTAAAAATAAGAACAAAATCATCACCATGTAACTACTAGCCAACCGGCCACAATGGGCTTAGTTTGGTCCATTTTGATTTTTGATATTTGTCTTACAAATACTTATTGATCATATGGTTAATTATCTTGTATAATTAAGTGTTAATTTGATCATATAACAATTATATGACTCAATTAAATAAAAATATGTACTTAACATTTTAAGTAATATTTTACCCATTAATATCACTATATATATGGGTCCCCACAATGCTTAGTTACTTTATGTACAACTCCTTGTAAATATATTTAACTAATTACCTCTATCTCAAAACCTCAACTAATTTAGTAATTTAACGATTAATTACTAAGTTAAATCTTATTTAATCGTATTAAAATAAGATATAAATTTATTAGTCAATTATCGCATAATTGAAAATAAGTTTAATCGAATTTGAGTTCGTAACTCAATTTCTAACAATTAACTCTCGTACATATCGAATATATGTAATGTACTAATTAACTGTATCGTATACAAATAATTAGTTACTATTTGGATTTCATCCTTTAGGTGTGACCGAAAGGGATCAGTTGATCACCGCCGTCATACGACAATAACGTCAAACTCTAGTCAGCCAACCGTTATTGATTTACGTTAATCAACTGACTAATCATATATATAGTCAATAAATATCCCAATTATATTCCATAATAAGATTTATTATGTGGCGCACTTTTGTGGAGGACACCTACTCCAACATTATCCGTCTTAAACTTAAGACGATTTGAATATATACAAATCACCCCACTTGTTGTTTAGAAAATACCAAAAAAGTTATCTTAAACTTAATACAGATAGTACCCGTGTCCGTGTCCGTGTCCGTCTTAAGTAAGACTTAAGAACCCTAATAGTCTTCATTTAAAAACTCGAAAACCCTCTAACCCCGCGTTTATCACCATTACACCATATCGCCTCTCATGTCTGCCTTCAAAAAGTTGTTACTACCCTAAATATCTAAAAACAATTGTTCATAAATCAAATATAAGCCTATTTGCTCTCTCTATCTTTCCATAAACTTATGGTCGTATGTACATACATGATTTATAAATATATAGTTACGTAATTATATCAAATATACTTTTCATGGACTCAAAGATGATGTTAAGGTTTTTATTTGCAGCCGATTCACAATTACTGTATATTTTTTATTATTCATATATGTTTTGCATGTGCCCAATATAATTGTTAGACAAAAAAATTTTAAACAATTTTTTTTTTCAAATTCCGATTCTTCTTATTATCAAGTTCAATATAAAGACTAAAAATTATAAAAATTATCTAATCATATAATTTTTTAAAATTATAAATTCAGGTAAATAGTTTATAAATCTTACAAAGTAGAATGTAAAATTTAAATGTAATTTGTCTTTATTGAGTACATAAATATCCGGTGCTTTTATTTATGGGGTACCCTTATTTATGTAATGTTAGTTTCTAGGTAAATAATTTCCAAACAAAATGTTGACTTTTCAACTTCGTACTTTTATGCTGAGCTTGACACATAGAATTTGGGGTTGTTGCTTTCATAAAGAAGGATACTTGTATGTATTTAATAGATCTTAGTTTGCACTTTATTGGAAATATAATTAATTAGATTTTATACTCGTGCGATGCACATTTTTACATTAATGGCATTTTTATAAATTTTCTATAACAATTAACTTATAAGACTATAATAAAATAAAATATTTGAGAAAATAATATTGATATATTGAGTCAACTTCTATTTTAACCATATTTTACCAACCTTGACAGGACTCAAGTTATATTTAACCTATATTATGATCCGGAAAATATTAGCATGACTCTTCCGTTTAAATCATTTATTAGGTTTGCATATGTTTTGTACACCAAAAAAATGATCCAAGTTACATAAGAATTAAACTCTCTAAGACAATGCTTAAGAAACTCTAAAGATTTAAAATTTTCTTAATTAAAAATTATATTATTTTCATAATTAATACATAAATTTTATACTTCAATGAAAGCATTTTTCGCTACGAATCCAAATATGTAAGTTTCAAAATGTTTTACATTATATTTTTTTTATATTGATGATCAAAAATTTTTCTTAAGTAAATAATACTTGTGATATTAAAAATATTACATAACATATTTTTCTAAATAATACTTGTGATATTAAAAATATTACATAACATATTTTTTATTAATTCATTATTAAGACGAACATGCCAAATGTAAACACTAAAGCACTTTCATTTTAGTCAATATTAAGCTTAATAATTGCCAGGTTCTCAATTTAATCGAGTCAATATCGAGTCGGGTCTTGTTCGGGTTCAGGTCACTGATTATCGGGTCGCGTCGAGTTACGGGTTGACATCGGGTCGGGTCGGATCAGTTGAGGTTCACAAAATTCTCAGGTTCTATCAAGCCAGGGTTTACCAGGGTTCGAGTCGGGCCAGACTTGCCAGATAGAGATGGAAGTGGGCCATGCCGGGTCGTGCCTCGTGCCGCCCCACCGTGCTTGGAAAAGAAAATGGCACGACTCAGGCCCATGAAAGTGGGTTTCGTGTCGTGTCGTGCCAGTCAAATGAAAATGGCGTCCCAGGCACGGCCCACGACCCATCCGTGTCGTGTCGTGCCGTGCCGTGCTTGAGCGTGTCTTAACAAATCCTCCACTTTAACTCAATTTTTTTTTTGTATTTTAAGCGTGTCGTGCCATGCCTATCTAGGCACAGTCTTTTTTTCTCAAACTTCGGCCCAGGCACAGCCCACGGTCCACGGCGTGCCCTGTTGTGCTGGACCGTGCCAACTCCGTGTCGTACTAAAATGGGCCGTGCGCCATGCTTTAGCGTGCTGGCCCAACTACCCACGTGCCCACTTTCATCTCTATTGACAGATCTACCCCCGACCTCGGGTTGAACTTGTAAGGATCTAACCAACTCAACCAAATATGATTATGTTTCGACCAGTTTTGCGCTATCTTAGCGTAGAATAAGAAATTCAACAATCTTTGAATAACAACTATTGCAATACTTGAGAATGCACAACATTTAATCGGATTAATTGAATTACAACTTTATTGATTACATTCAACTATCATTGGTACATTTCGCTCCATTGTCCATCTATCAATTTACTAGTTTTCAGTTGCATTCCAGATTATAATTTTCCCCTAATTATTCTGCTGCAATTCGATTAATTTTGCAAATTTCGTGATTCTAGGGTTTCCTAATCATCAATTAACGAACATTATTGAGAATTCGGACAGTTAATTCACTATGATTGTGATTGTTACTTTTCCGCATTGCATTGTTGTGATCACCTGTGTAACTGTAACACCTCGATTTTCGATTTATTTCATTGTTGTTGTTCAACCCTAATTTTAAGGACTTTCATTGCTTCATCTAATGTAAAGCTGTGTGACTCGTAAATTTACTCATCGTTGTAGTTTATGTGATGTCTATAGTGAGCTTTCGATTTTAAGTTTAAAAATGTACTAATCACTCAGTTCAGTTTGATTCGATACGTTTGTTTAATACACATGAGGTGTATTTTAATGAAATGTATCTAATTCAAGTGAACGGAGGGAGTATTTTCTTTGGATTAGCGATTATTTTTGTTTTAATTTGTGTTTGATTTTGCTTGAGGTGGCGTCGTCCATAAGAATTTTGAGCTCAAGTTAATTGAGTTCTTTCAAAATGTCGAGATTTTACGTCGGAGGGAATGTAGTTGACAGTTGATTTATTGAGGAAATGAACGGGCTCGATAATGACTTGATTCTTTTCCGTTTGCCTTTCTTTTTTTCTTTCTGAATTTCAGTTAGCATTGATGGTTTGTAGCTTAAACTTTACTGATGTTTTGATACTCTTGTATTTATTTTCCCTACGTGGTCTAATATTAAATCTCCAATATTACGCTCGTGATAAAAAACAGTGCAAATGCCAATATTACCGCTGCAATGTCAGCGTGAGTCTGTTGGACCTATTAGTACACTATAGGGAATTTACAGGAGTCTAGGGATAAATTTTCGGTGGTACACTCTGGTTATACGGCCTTTCCTGTCAGTTCGTATACTCCTGCAATAGCAAGGATATTTGGATTTGTTGTGCCAGTATTGGATACGAAGTATGTGGTGGTTGTGTCTGATAACACCCTGATTTTTCTGTATAGATCCTTGGAAGTGATCTTTACTAGTTCTGTAACCCGTGCAACACTTAAAAGCTTTGATATTAATGTTTGATGGGCTAGTAAGGTAGTGCATGTAAGTTTCAGGATTTCTGTAAGTTATGAGCTTCTGGCATTCTACGCCGTGGATCCTCTTTTGAGTTGGCTAAAAATAATTCCATATTTCACCAAGCAGTTTTTCGCTTAATTAAGCTGCAAAGCTCTGTTATCCTAGTTGAGCTCAGAAAATAACAAGTCCTGTTATTTCAATGAATTTTTTTTAGTCCCAAAATATGTAAGTTAATCGTTTTTCCATTCTTGAATTTCTCAAATACACCATACTATCCAGCTGTGTGCCATGCTTCCACTACAAGGTCCTGGTTATGAAGTCAGCTGTAGATCAGGAATTCGATATTTCTGAACAGGAATAGAGCACCCTTACGCCTGCACTACTTGTAAAGTTTAAGAGGTGTAAAAACTCGGTTGTATGCTCTAAGTAGTGCTTCAGAGGGTTCTCTTACCTTAATCAGTGGTGACTTTTGGTGGATGTACATTATGCAACGGATCAGGAGTAGGTCAGGCAGTTCAGGAGAAGTAGAGGGAAGATTATTTATGGTTGTGTGAACATTCTGAATGTTATGTTTCTGTGTTTTGTTTCCCGATGTTCTACAATTCTCATCCCGTTCTCTATAGTTCAGCCTATTTTGACACGTGCACTTTAACTGGGTGGAAATTGCTCTGATCTATAGCATCACTTTATTATTTTGTTGTTCATACTACCCACCTTGTGTGATGTAGTTCGGCTAGTAGAGAAATGTACTTGAAGCCTTTGGGCGCTCTTACCTATTGCCTCTATTGTTGGTATTAAGTATCATGAAGCTGAAAGATTTTGTGGCTATTAATTTTATTTTATAGTGTGCCCTAGCCTCTAAGAGGAAGGTATACACTTGATGGCTGAAAGATAATTTACTGATTGTTAAGCCATATATCTTATATCGGTTGAATCTGTCAACTTCTTTTGTTGTTTGGGAACATTCGATGGCCTCAAGGTTTTCTAATTTATTTTTGTGGCGGGGGTGTACATTGCGTAGTCGTTTGTTTGTCTCAATATAGCTCGTTCTAGAGCTAATTTATTTTGGTGGTTTCTTTTATAAATGGATATACTCTGGCCTAAAACAGGGATAATGAGCTATTTACACTAAAACCTTTGCATTTTGCTAATGAAGTAAGATGATGCAAAAGTGCATTCCTTTCTTCCAAGTTCTAAGGCATAGATTTGTGCTGGGCCTGTGCTCTACCCTAGCTCACTTCTCTGATACGGTTCTTTTTTTTTTTCGCTCGTGTTTGTGTAATTTATGCTACGTTTAATTTATGACAACACTGAATAAAAGTGTGCTGCTCTTTCCATGGCAGTGGCAGGCTGTCTTCCGTGAGTCTCGTCTGCTTTATGCACAGTACTAACTAGGATGTCTGTTTTTTAAAAATATTGAGATTTATCAGTGATTCAGAAATGTTTTGTGAGGTATGCAGATGTCTCGTTTGCTTACAACGACTGCACATTTTTGTTCTCTTAGTTTTGCTTAACAAACTTGTTACTTGATCTTCTAACACGAACTGTGGCTGGGCTGTACGTGAAAGTTAGCACGCGAGAGAAATTTTTTTGTCCTGAAGGATATTCATCTCTTTCGTTTGGTGTGTGTAACCACTGATAATGCATCATCGAAGATATTCTTATGCCTAAAGATGTTACAATTCTTACGTGAAATTGCATTTGTAGGAATTGCTGGTAAGGGCTAACGAATGCTGTAAAAGTGAGCCCTTTCTCTACCTGATTCCCTCCGTGCTAATGGACAGTGACTCTTTATATCTGGAATCCGTGCATTATACAGCAACGGGCATGATACAGAACCAATGGGCAACAAGAGCGTACATGATCGGGTGGCCACATTTGCAGTGAACCGCAGAGCATATTGTAAACTTGTCTTTTTGGTATGCTCTTGCTGCCGCTGTTGGTTTCTTTGTTGTGATAGCATCTTATTTTTTCAGGGACCTTAGTGTGTGGTTGAAGCTGGTTACCACTAACCATGTCGACATCTCTGAGTGATAAACTCTAGATTTCAGGTTTTCTTATGTTCTTGTGTTGCTATGCTCAGGAACGGTTTTGAGGACGGCATTTCTCGAAAACGGCCAAGTGGACGAAACGAGGAAGACAAGCTGTTAGGAGATACGGAGTGGTTTACAAGTTGCTAGCTATGTTCCCCATCACGGGGGTGTGTTCAAGTGTCGAAGTAACATTGGTTGGTCGCTGTATGTTGATAATAATAAAAGCATCATGGCTTACGGTACTAAATGGAGGTATGTACCATGTTTAAGTTATTTATCAATTTGTGATCATCTGCATGTTCGTTAGATTATGCGGAGTATTTCTCTATTCCGGGATGAGAGATCTTTACATTTCGATTCTCTAGGCAAGTAAACTTAAATTTGTTAGTGCTGATCGGAAACGCTCCAAAACAGTATCATAACCTTTTTCTCACTAGATACAGTGAAATAATTCTCTCTTTTCGATATACATTTTATCTAAATTTGCAGTTTTGCTAGGATGTGAAGGGAAAACTCAGTTTGAAATTAGAGATGCAGATTATGTTTTAGTACTAGACGACTTATAGTCTTGTATTTGACAATCCATGTTCATGTTTTTCTTATATGTAAGTCTACAATGTAGCGAGTGTTTGTGTCTATAGACTCTCTACAAACCTACAATTTAGTGTATCCGATACAAAGTAGTGAAAGTACTCCGTATCTTCCTTTTTAGGGAAAACCATACAAAGTACTTCGTATCTTTATACTCAGTATTAGATTTTCCTCATAGGCCTACCGCCTACACGAGTAAACTTAATCTAGTTTAGTGAGTGCTTTTTAAATACGAGTAGTAATCATAAATCAACGCCTACATGGGTATTATTAAAGGTGGACAATGGTGCAGGCCGGTCCTGGCTAAAGAGGAAGTGGACCAAACCGGCCGGGCTAGGCTCTCTAATGTCTAGCCCAAGACCGGCCTACGAAGGAGCTGGCCTAACCATTTTTTTTTTCATTTTTTGCGGGCCAACCAGAATGGGATCTTAAAAGCTGAGCCCAGGCTCGACCTAGGTGATGGGTCCGGCGAAGTGATGGGCTCACGGGCAGCGGCCCGAGAGACAGGCCGCATTGGTTTTAGCAGGCACACACTACTGTCCAACTCTACACACTACGCAATACTGTACAACATTTAGCACCTCCTATTTTCAAATGGATTTCATGGATAAGTATAGGAAAGAGAGCGAAGATTGAAGAATAGTTATCGGAAACTTGGCTATGACCAACCGGTAACACCTAGTTCAGTTGGTTGTGCGTCTATTTTTCTTACAATGCCCGTATTAGGATTATGAAGGGTCTCAACCTTCATTACTACCGTCATTCATTATATCACTATGAAGAGTCTCAATACTTGTTATATAACCTCTTGTAATCGATATCAATAATCAAGCAAATACAAAAAGCATTCCTCTCTTATCTCTTCTAACATGGTATCAGGGATTCCTTATATCTCACCAAAATAATCATTTTTCTTTTTCCACCACAACCATCCTCCGCTGCGCCGTCATGGCTGGAGATGACGATAACTCCGACACACATCCCAAAATTGATCCTCTAAGCCCCTATTATCTCGGTTCACACGATGTTCCGGGTGCAAAAATTTCCAATATCATTCTTCGTCGTGACAACTACGACGCTTGGCAAAAATCACTGACTTTTTCTCTCAAATCTCGCCGCAAGTTCGGATTTATTGATGGGACAATCAAGAAACCCACCGCCGCATTCGAACTCGACAATTGGATCGTGGTTAATTGTACACTCGTACAATGGATCAGAAATATGATTGATCCTAATTTACTTGATAACATCTCCTATCCCGATGACGCTTCCGTCCTCTGGTCGGAGATCAAAGCACAGTTCGCTGTTGTTGATGGTACGCTGATTCATAGCCTTAAAACTCAATTACACAATTGTAAACAGGCTAAAGGAATGGATATCACCACCTATTTTGGAAAGCTTAAGTCGCTTTGGGACCCTCTTGCTAAACACGAGCCTCCATTCGCCTGTCGATGTGGTAAGTGCGAATGCGAGATTGAACCTGCTGCTCTCAAACGCCAGGATAACGAAAGGTTGCATCAATTTTTTCTGGGTCTCGATCCCACCATTTACGGTAATATCCGATCCTCTCAATTTCAATTGGATCCCTTACCTGCTCTTAGTCGTGCTTACAATCTCGTTCTTCAAGAAGAACGCTTACGTACTGAAACTCAGCCCGATGTCTCCGAGGTTGCTATTTTTGCTACGCCAACCCTTGATTGGCGTACCCTCCGTGACAGGGAACGCACGGACCGCCGCGCTTTGTTCTGCTCTTCCTGTGAAACTCGTGGACATGAGGTATCTAAGTGCTTCTTTAAGACTCTGCGTTTTCCCGAATGGTGGGGTGACAGGCCCCGCACTCTAGCTGAATATCGTCGCTATAGGGCTAAGAATAATGCTCGTGGGTCTAACACAACCGGCAGGGGTTTTGGGCAATTCTGGTTCATTCAATACAAGCGGGTCTCCCGTGGTTCATGCGAACGCTGTAATAACAAATGCCTCTGCTCATTCCTTGTTGTCCTCGGATCGTCTAAGCGGTATGTGTCACTGGATAGATGATACGGGCGCCTCCCAACATGTCACTGGTACTTTGTCATGTTTGGAGAATCAAATCCAAATTCCGGGCCGAACTGTTGGGCTTCCGAATGGCCAGCAGGTCGTGTCTTCCGTCATGGGTTCTGTTTATATAAATGAGTTTCTCACTCTTAGCTGCGTTTTATTTGTTCCCACTCTAACATGCAATTTAATATCAGTTTCTCAACTTCTATTGGATGCCAATTTTTCCTTTGAATTTGCTAAACAATCATGTCTTATTCAGGACCTTTCTTCGAGGAAGACGATTGGAGCAGGTGAGCTACGGGACGGACTATTTTGGATTCGTGCAGGGGTGCGACCACTGACGGTGCATTCTGTATACGGGCAAGGGAATTTCGACCTTTGGCATAGGCGTCTAGGGCATCCGTCGGAAAAAGTGGTCAAGACTATTCCCTCTCTTAGTAGTTTATTTTGCAATAAAAATATGGTTTGTGATACTTGTCATTTGGCTAAACAACATCGTGACAGTTTTGCTTTGAATAATAAGCGTGCTTCCGACTTATTTGCTTTGATTCATTGCGACCTATGAGGGCCTTATCGTATTGCTTCTTCTTGTGGCGCGAAATATTTTTTAACCATTTTGGATGATTATTCTCGTGCAACATGGGTCTATTTATTGCTTGATAAAACTGAAGTAACCGATATGTTCATGAGCTTTATTCACCTGGTTCAAACTCAATTTTCTAAAACCATTAAGAATGTTCGGAGTGATAATGGCACTGAATTTAATAGTATGGCTGGATTTTTTTTCCAAAATGGAATAAAATTTGAGACCTCTTGCGTTGGCACACCTCAACAGAATGGGCGGGTCGAACGTAAGCATCGTCATATTTTGAATGTCGCTCGGGCACTTCGCTTTCAAGCTAATCTACCAAATTATTTTTGGGGAGAATGTATTTTATCCGCCACCTATTTGATTAATCGGACACCGTCTCCCTTGCTCAATAATCTCACTCCGTATGAGTGCCTCTATGGTGTTGCTCCCTCATATGATAATCTGCGAATTTTTGGATGTCTCTCTTATGCTCATAATCAACATACAAAAGGTGATAAGTTTGAGAAACGGAGTCGTCGTAGCATTTTTGTCGGGTACCCGAATAATAAAAAGGGCTGGAAACTTTACAATCTTGAAACATAATCTTTCTATGTTTCTCGTGATGTCATTTTTCATGAGAGTACATTTCCATTTGCTACTACGGCTACGACAGCTCCCAATTCTTCTTCGGATATCGCTACTGATTTGGGTGTTGCTGATGAGCCCTTCAATGGGACGGATACCACCCATGAGGTCCCTGAGGTAGTCACTCATTCTGGTCCCGCTCCCGCTACAACGCCTGGCTTGGCCCCTGTTACTACCGTGCCTCATGAAGAGATGAGTAAAGGTCGACGGTTGAAATTCCCTAACTCTCGCCTAAGTGGCTATGTTCTTGACACCGCGCATAGTCCGTCCCCTCCTTCTAGCACACCTAGCTCTCCAACGTCCTCCTCATGTACGCCATACACCTTAGCTAATTATGTCAATTGCAATTCTTTTTCTGTCAAACATCGTGAGTTTCTAGCAGCTATGACCGCCGGCATTAAACCACCCTCCTTTAAAGAGGCCATTCGTGACCCCGGCTGGTGTGCGGCAATGAGACAGGAAATTGACGCCCTTGAGCGTAACGCTACTTGGGAATTGGCTGACTTACCACCAGAAAAAAAGGCACTTGGGTGTAGGTGGGTGTACAAAATTAAATATAAATCGGATGGTGCTGTTGAACGTCTCAAAGCCTGCCTCGTCGTTTTTGGAAATCATGAGGTTGAAGGTATTGACTATATCGAGACCTTCGTTCCCGTAGTCAAGATGGGCACCATCCGTGTTTTTCTTGTTGTGGCCGCTATCAATAAATGGGAGCTACATTAAATGGATGTCCATAACGCCTTCTTACACGGTGATTTAAATGAAGAAGTTTATATGCGCCTTCCTCCTGGTTTCAGTCATGGGAAGGAAGACAAGGTTTGTCGTCTCAAGAAGTCATTATATGGTCTCCGGCAGGCTCCAAGGTGTTGGTTTGCCAAACTATCTTCTGCTCTTAAGTCATATGGTTTCACACAGTCCTACTCCGATTATTCTTTATTTTCTTACTTGCAAGGCGATGTTCGTTTATTCATTCTTATTTATGTGGACGACTTGGTCATTGCCGGTGATGATTCTTCCGCTGTTGCACAATTCAAGGAATATTTGGGGACTTGCTTTCATATGAAGGATTTGGGACCTTTAAAATATTTTTTGGGTCTCGAAGTTTCTCGAAGTGTGGAAGGTATTTGTGTCTCTCAGCGTAAATACGCCCTTGACATCATTTCCGAAACTGGGTTACTTGGTTCCAAACCCGCCACCACACCATGAAAGTCCATAGACCTTAATTAGACTCCTCTAATTATTTACTAAATTACTTATTAATTTAGTATTTAATGATCTATGTAACATGCATGCAAATATAAAGACATTTATATAAAAGAAGAAAATTTCTCACATTGATATGAAAATAATATGGGCACAACAAGAACTCCTTCTTGTTGTTCTTGAGCTACAAATATGGATGAACATAAGAAATCTCCAAACTAGAAGACCTCCTTCAAGTTGCACCAAGATGACACCAAATAATCTACCCTTATTATTAACTAGATAATAAGATAGATGATATACTACTAATATTATACTATATTACTACAGTAGTAATACTTAGGAAATATTAGTATATGAGAGTTATTAGTGAGAGGAAGGTTTTTAGAGAGAAAAGTAAAAAATTACACAAAAATGAAGTAATGAAAAATGAACAACATTTGCTCATTATAAGGCCATTTTGGCCGGTCCATATTAGTCCAAAAGGACTCTTATTTTGTTCAATTTGATCACATGCATTTGAGTGGAGTGTTGTAGTATATGTGATGATTATATTCTACTTGTTATGTCACTTTCAATAAGTAACTAAAGAGTAAAAACAAGAACAAAATCATCACCCTTCTAACTACAATCCAACCGGCCATTTTGGCCTAGTTAGGTCCATTTTGATTTTTGATATTTGTCTCACAAATACTTATTGATCATATGGTTAATTATCTTGTATAATTAAGTGTTAATTTGATCATATAACAATTATATGACTCAATTAAATAAATAATATGTACTTAACATTTTAAGTAATATTTTACCATTATATCAATATATAATGGGTCCCACAATGCTTAGTTAATTTATTTTACAACTCCTTGTAAATATAATTAACTAATTACCTCTATCTCAAAACCTCAACTAATTTAGTAATTTAACGATTAATTACTAAGTTAAATCTTATTTAATCGTATTAAAATAAGATATAAATTTATTAGTCAATTATCGCATAATTGAAAAATAAGTTTAATCGAATTTGAGTTCTTAACTCAATTTCTAATAATTAACTCTCGTACATATCGAATATATGTAAGTATTATTAACTGTATCGTATACAAATAATTAGTTACTATTTGGATTTCATCCTTTAGGTGTGACCGAAAGGGATCAGTTGATCACCGCCGTCAAACGACAATAACGTCAAACCCTAGTTAGCCAACCGTTATTGATTTACGTTAATCAACTGACTAATCATATATGTAGTCAATAATTATCCCAATTATATTCCATAATAAGATTTATTATGTGGCGCACTTTTGTGGAGGACACCTACTCCAACATTGAGCAACATCACAGGTTGGATGAAGCGTCGGGTGAAGTTCTCCAGGAAGCCGAACCCTATAGGCCACTTGTTGGCCGGTTAGTCTATCTCTCTGGTACTCGTCCTGATTTGTCTTATGCTGTACATATTCTTTCTCGCTTTATGCATCAACCTCGTCACGAGCATTTGGCTGCCGCCTTACGGGTGGTCCGCTACCTCAAGGGTAGTCCGGGCCAAGGCATTCTTTTCAGCACTGATAGTGATTTAACCATTTCCGGATGGTGCGATTCTGATTGGGGTGCGTGCTCTCTCACCCGCCGGTCTGTGACGGGTTGGTACATCTTCCTTGGTGGCTCCCCTATTTCGTGGAAAACTCGCAAACAACACACGGTCTCCTTGTCATCCGCAGAAGCTGAATACCGGTCCATGGCCAATCTTGTTTGTGAATTGAAGTGGCTAAAGAGGCTTCTTCTCGATTTTGGTGTCATTTTGTCTCGGCCTATGGCTGTTTTTTGCGATAGCCAGTCCGCTCTTCAACTTGCCAGTAATCCGGTGTTTCATGAACGCACGAAACACATCGAAATCGATTGTCATTTCATTCGTGATGCTATTACCGAGGGCCTAATTGTTACTTCTCATGTCTCCACTAAAGATCAACTTGCGGATATTCTTACCAAAGCATTGGGCGCTCCGCAATTTCTTGCTCTTCTTCGCAAGCTGGGCACTCTTGATCTCCATGCTCCAGCTCGAGGGGGTATTAGGATTATGAAGGGTCTCAACCTTCATTACTACCGTCATTCATTATATCACTATGAAGAGTCTCAATACTTGTTATATAACCTCTTGTAATCGATATCAATAATCAAGCAAATACAAAAAGCATTCCTCTCTTATCTCTTCTAACAGCCGAGACTGTCAATCGTCTGACCATCCAACTATAGCAAGACCGCCTTAAGATGTTACTCAACTGGATTGAGTCAGTTCATGGGTTAATGAAACCACTGCACCGTAGGATAGATACATGCCGAATAATAGGCTAATAATCTATAAACTCCTAGAATTCTCTATCGTTAAAACACGAGTTTTATATGATTTTAAAAAACTTCCTAGTTAACCTGGAATAGACATTGGTGTGACAAACGAAAATAAATCGACCTAAGTGGATTCAACTTGTATACTCCAATTTTGTACCTTTGTTAAATTGCTATGTACTATTTGACTATTTGTACTTAAGAGCATCACCAAATTGTCATGTCATGAGGACCTAGCAATCTCCATTAGAGTAAGTTGTCGAGCTCTTATTAGTAATTAGGATCCACCCACTTTCAAATTTGATTCAATTTTAAAGAAAAACGTAGACGCCTAGCTAGTCTAAAGTACAAATGCGTTATATAATTGAATTGTATTTGATGGGCCGAAATTTGAAAATCTCATAATAGTGTTTTATTGAGTGGTAGTTGACTTCTCTAGTTTTTCATTTTGGTTGGTGTTTGACCTTTTTTGGATTATTAATGGGTAACAAGATCCTCACACTCATCATCCGATTCATTCATCAATAACTCATCCTCATCCTCATCCTCATCCTCATCCTCATCAATCTCATCATCATTGGAATTCAAATCATATTGCTCTTGATCAACACTATTACTAGAAAATGGAGCACTAAACAAAGGATTATCATCCCTCATAGCTTGATTTAACATGTTCGTAAATAAGTTACGAGGTTGTTGGATGGGTATCAAACTAATGTATAGGTTCATTGAAGAGGCATTCATTTGATAAACACTAGCCCACAAAGCTTTCAATGATTTATCATTATTCAAAGATAACACCTTGTAGCCTCTAGCATTAGGATACTTCATCTTAATATCTAACCCAAATTCACTTCTATTAACCTCTAACTCCTCACAAATATACGAAGTACTTTGTATGGTTTTCCCTAAAAAGGAAGATACGGAGTACTTTCACTACTTTGTATCGGATACACTAAATTGTAGGTTTGTAGAGAGTCTATAGACACAAACACTCGCTACATTGTAGACACATTTTTCCCTTCAACAACTATTTCACCATTAGAGTAACAACATAAGGGATAATTAGTTTTCTCCATATTCAAACTTTACCTATTATCAAACTAAAAGAACCTAAATAAACAACTAGCAAGACCAAAATCAAACAAATGAACAAAATATATACTAATTGCAAAAACCTAAAAATTTACTAATTAAAACAACTTTCATATAAAACTAACAAGATTTAAAGGTTAAATGCAAGTATACAATACCTTGAAAGAAGTTAGGAAGAGATATGAAGTGGATTAGGGTAGTTTTGAGGGAATGAATTGGGGATGAAGGATTTTCGGGGTTTTTTAGGGTTGGGGTTTTTAATTGGGGATTTTTGGATTTAGAATAAATGAATGGGGGAAGGGGGTTTCGCGTGTTTTGATAGCTTCAGCCAAGAACTCAGTCGCTGAACCATTCAGCGACGGAGAACTTGAACAAAATGGCAGGTGTTATGCCAAAAGTCTGATATTTGAGATTAAAAAAAAAATTCATCAAAGAAGTCAGTCGCTGAATGGTTCAGCGACTGACTATTGGAAGACATTTGGGTAGTTTAGATCCAAAGGTCTGATATTTGAGGTCAAAAAAAAATTTCACCAAAGATCTCAGTCGCTGAATGGTTCAGCAACTGAGTGAACGACATCAAAAAAATTTTTTTTTGCTGAATTGGACCTATTTTTTGTAAATAAGTTTGAAAGAACCTTACTTTTGTAAATAAGTATGGGTCAAAACCTACTTAAGAAAAAACTTCCTTGGTACGACTGAAATTATAGACATTTTTCGAGCAAAGTTTCTCTCTATTTCTTATCCATTACCTCTAATAGATTTATATAATTATTTTATATCGTTTTTACGGCCGTTTAAATACAAATGGCCGTTTAATACAAATGGAGAGGGGAGGTTATAGTGAGGATTTTTTTTTTTTTTTTTTTTTTTTGGTTCAAATGAGCGCACAATGTCGCGGGTGAGAATCGAACCCCCAACTTTAAGGTTGGAGTAAGAGTGCTCTTACCACTTGAGCTACCTCTTGTTCTCTAGTTATAGTGAGGATTCAAATTGATGTTCCCATTTGCTACACTTTTCAAATTCTGGCTTCCATAGTTCCATAGGACCGAACATAAGGAGTAGCAGGGGGTTTCTTGTAAAAAGGCAGTTATCGATGTGACAAAGTTATCAGGTAGTGATGTGACAATGTTTTCGAGGATTGTTTCACTGTTTGGAGTAGCCACGGGTGACTCAAATTCTCATTTGTGACGGACACTATTTCTCACAAGTTTGTGATCTCTCACAAGCCGCAAATAGGAGAGCAAGTGGAAAAAGAGTGGTGAGAGATCACAAACTTGTGACGGTCACAAGCGAGATTTGTTGTGCAGGTGAAACCGCCCCTGATGGTATGTCAATTTGTACGAATTAGATGAATGATTGGAATCTGAGTTCAAACTGTTTAAATCGATAGAGGAGACACCTGAGGTTACATCACTATAAAAGTCCTAATGATAATCATTTCCAGATTTTGAGAGTATTAGATGACTAGATGTACTACAAAGGCTTTATTACAGAGTTGTCATATGCCATTACATAAAACTCTAATGCCACTTACTATGAAAGGGAAATTAATGAGGTCAACGCTTTCCATTACACTTGCCTTTCGTGGCAATAGTGAAATTAGTCGTGGCAATGCAATATCGTTTTCCTTATTATAAAACGAGGTTGAGTATAAGGCCGGAATCAGGATTTGTAGTTAGGCTGAAAATTGTAGAGGAGATTATCAAATAAGACATGGTGAATTAGAAAACGGAAATTTTCGGTGCTCAATTGTTCGACTGCACTTGTTAACCAAACTAATTCCACCATTGATCCCGTTGTTGGATACATAGACGAGTGATCTATCTTAAGTTGTAACTTGATTTCATCAAGTACTGGTATCGGCTTTGCAGGCTGGCTATCTTCATATAAGTCTACTTTGATTGTCTATATTATTTTTCAGATTATAAGGCTGAAGACTAGAAGCCATTTAAGCAACTTAACGGGGTCGTTATTGAAAATATATTAGGTCTTTCGAAGAACTTTAACCGTCTTTCTTCAAGTTTTATACCCCGATCCCTTAATTCTGTAGCTCACAATCTGGTAAAGAAAGTCGAAGCCGAAGCCGAAGCCGAAATAGATTTCCATATAAGAGGTAAATGAGTAAATCAAGTATCAGACGTCTTGTGTAAGATATGTTAGTGACTACCATTTGGATGTTGAGAAGTTGCATTTTGATGGCACACAAGTATACAAACTTTACCTACTTTATCAATTGTTGCACAAGAGCCTTGGCCGCCTACAGGACAGTACAGCTGATTTGTAGCACTTGGATAACCTTCATTTTGGATCTTATCTTCCGCTAGTCTTGTTTAAGAGGGGTATATCCGCCTTAAGTGTAGACGGGTCAAATATCATACCCCATGATTATATGAGACTAATGTCTTAACCTTTCCCTGTGCATTCTGTTTTTCCACTTGAATATATTTGGGCTGTCTTAAGCTTAAGACAGATGTACATGTCGTAAATTAGAATTTGCCTTGGATCTTAGTCTTATCATCTTCAAAAGGCCGCTCAACGGAGACTATAAGTCAATAATGGCAAAACAATACTTCTCGGTTTCAAATAATTATTTGTATACATTGTTTTTATCAGTAAGTTGGAAGGACTAAGGAGAGAGGAGTAACAGTTGACTAGCATGATCAAAACTTACCATTTCAATGGTTCGTGTATTTTGAGAAGTTGAGCTTCTGATCACTTCTGTGTCACAAAAAGATCATAGTGTGGCAAACTGATATAAGATGAGACACAAAAATGGGACAGAGAATCCTCTCTCTGTTTTGAGAAAGTAGTTATTAACCTTCTTAACTTTGCTTACTGGTGAAATTAGACCATTTTATTTGTCACAAACTCACAATCAATCCCATTACATTAGTCGAAAGTGAAACTAACCCCATTGTTTTATAATAATCTTACATTTGTTAGAGAATTTGTTATAAATGTAAGAATAATTCATGAAATTTGATTATATTTTTATTTTGTTTATTATAAATGGATATAAAATTATTCGTCAGACGAATAATTAACTGTATATAAATTAATCAACTGAAAATTAGTAATATTTTTTGTTATTAGTTGCATAATAATATCAATATAGAATGATTTTTTGTTGAGATCTTAGTGAAAAATAAAAAATTGGAGTTGAAACTCAATTTTTGTTACAGTTAAAGAGCTTTATTGCTACATTTGAAATTTAGGGTGTCAAATTTCACCATTAAACAGAGTTAAAGTGATAAATTACCGTAATATTTACCGTGGAACTTTTTCTTTGAGATCACTGCTACAAAAAAAAAATAGTTACTTGCAGAAGTGGTGGCTTTTGTGTAAGTTTTTTGGAGTGAGACGTAAAAGTTAGAAGTTAATCCTAAATTACTATGTATAGAGAAATGTTGAAGTTGCCAAATTGGGACAGTAGTTAGTGTAAGGCTGATGAAAATAGCAGAAGAGATATATATTTAGTGGGAGACAATCTTAATTTAAAGATTTTGTCTTTAGTAATTTTTTACCATTAAAAAAATAGTAAATCACATGTCCAAACCCAATTCTACTTTCGTTATTTTTGCATTGTAGAATTATAGATACACAACCCTTGTGTCTTCTGAGTTGCGTCTTATGAGGTGTGAGTGTGTGACCAATTTTTTATGTTTATTGACGTAACGTTTACCTCAAAAGGATTAAAATGTGTGTATGAATCGGAGTTAATATAAGGGAAGATATAACGCTGTTTCGAAATTATTAATGTCACTTATGTATTTGAGACAATAAATAGTAACATGCCTTTAGATATAACTTATATTATTGTCGTGCCATTAAAAATGATTGTAGTGGGTTTAGCATTTCTCTAAAATAACTTGCACAAATCGGTTTAATGATAGTATAAATAAGATATTGTCTTTGTTTGGGTAATTTTCGGTCAACATTCCAGAGGGACACGTGGCTGCTTGTAAGTGGATCAAAGCAGAAGGTATAGATCGCTGACTCGGCAGGCGGAACAGAGTAGCACAGCGCAGCCTCCTGTCAGGAGGAACAGGAATTGGTCATATAACAAAGTCCATAAAAGTAGGGGAGTTGAGAGATTTCAATAACGTGTAGCTGAAGGCCAACGGTATAGTGGACTAGGGTTTTGAAAAGCTTATAAAGAGGAGGAGTCAAAGGCAGAAGGACACACAATTATTCAACATCGTCTCTAAGACTAATCACCCCCTTAATCATTAAAAAAGCTTTATATTTATTGTATCTTTCCCTTTCGGTTCTCGCTCACTCTCTCATAAACAATTCATAGCATAATATTTGGCGGGATTCCGACTCCCCCCGCGGTTTTCCCGATTTGGGTTTCCGCGTCACCAATCTCCTTGTGTCCTTTTCTTTATTGCGTTGATTTATTTTCGTACAGATTGCTTTACGTTGTTCAATCGCTAAAATTAATAGCTACTCCAGTTGATAACTTTGACCCGACATTAGTAATATCCTTCTAGGTAAATTTTTATCAAAACAATTTGGCGCCCACTGTGGGGCATAGTGATCAAATCTAGCTACAGTCAAAAGAAAACAGCCATTCAAAATGACAGCATCTACCCAAAGTTCCACCAGCATGCCCAGCACGCCATCGTCCTCATCAACAATCCAGTCGCCAACGATCTCGCTAGGAGCTATGGTCACCCAGAGTCCCACAAGCAGAACGACTCTTGTCGATGCACCTATCCGAAATGCGCCAGAAGGATCAAGGCCGCCACCAGCCCCCCGAGGAGTGAACACCAGAGAGCAAATCTTCCCAACATCAGTGGCACCCATCCAAGGAGGCAGCCAGGGCAGGACGACCGCCAGAGGCTCCGGGACAGAAGCGCCACCTCCAGCAGGAACTCTGCCCCTAGATGCTGTTCAGGCACTTCTCCAGGGAATGAATGATTTTCGGCAAGCCGTGAAAGGCCTGAGACAAGATAACAGAATCCTGAGGAAGACAGTCGACGCAATGGTTCAACCACCTCTGACGCAACGGTCATCCGCCGCCTCACCGCAAAGATCTTCTGAAGAAGCCCCCTGGCGAGTGGTACCGCAGGAACTGGTCACCCGACTCGACTTGGGAAGAGTGGAGCCAACAGCATCCAGGCTGCAGACACCTATCTCCATCCCAACAGTCGGCACCGCCACGCCAATAACAGGTAATCCATTGGTTGCTAAGTCCTCGGTATTTAATCCAATTTTTGATGCAGGAACGGGACCCCAACGAGTGCCCACGTACCAACTTGGATCAATCGTCAGCGCTACTCCCCTAAGCAACTACCAAGCAGGCTGCACACCAGGGATGATCTCGGGAGTAAGTCATCCTTTTGATTTTTCCTCGCTCCCATCTAACCAATCTGCAGGAACAACCAGCCTGGTGGAACAACAACTCCGCGAAATAAGGACCCTACTCAGCAGAGTACCTGGAATGCCAGTACCCCTAGAGAAGGCGGCCCAGGAGAGTTATGCTGATTCCCCTTTCATTGACAGCATATCCCTCGTCAGTGTACCCAAAGGGTTCAAGCCTCCCACCATGATTATGTATAATGGAACAGCAGACCCTTTGGATCACATCAACCAATACAAGCAAAAGATGATGGTAGTCACCGCAACCGGGCTTTTGAAAGAGGCATGCATGTGCAAGGGGTTCAGATCCACACTTTCAGGAGCAGCACTGCAGTGGTTTGTGAGCCTACCCAATGGACGCATCAATTCGTTCGCCGACCTGGTGAATGCCTTCAATCAGCAGTTCGCCAGCAGCCGGAAACCTGAGAAGCAAACCAGCGACTTGTACCGGTTAGTACAAAGGCAAGAAGAATCAACACGAGACTTCCTGAACAGATTCAATAGAGAGAAGGTCTCCATTCCCCGGTGCGACGTGGCAACAACAATCGAAGCATTCCGGCAAGGGCTCCATCAGGACTCCGACCTGTACAAGGACATCACAAAATACCCATGTGCAACCTTCGAGGACGTCCAGGCAAAGGCAATGGCAGCAATCCGACTGGAGGAGGATGAATCCAGGAGGGATTTTTACGACAATGACAGGTACAGCAGGAAGGCAAACACTGACAGGCGGCACGAAAGATCAAAACCCTACAGCCGGAACAACGTTTACAAAGTGACAGGAGACAACGATTGGAGGAACGATCCGAACCTTCCCCCCAAGGTAAGGGAATATGGGTTCTCTACAGGTCTTGCAGGATTACTAAAGGCACTCAGGGAACTAGGCGGACGCGTAAGGTGGCCCAAAAAGACAGTTGGAAAGGAGCCAGACAGGAGGGATGGAAGCAGGAAATGCGATTTCCACAATGACATCGGGCATAACACCGAAGATTGCGTAGGATTAAGGAAGTAAGTACGACACCTCAATAAAGCAGGCTACCTGGACCACCTACTACCTAAGGGAATAAGGTCTAGTAAAGTCAACACTACCGAACAGGTTCTGCCCTCTCCCCCTCCTTTGTGCTCTAGAATTGTGAGTGTTATTACCGGAGGTTCAGAATTGTGTAGACTGACCTACTCCGCCGCTAAACGGCACGCAAAGGAGACAAAGGGAGACAGACCCGAAACATCCTGTAGAATACAACGCTTGGACCTCCCGTCAGTAACCTTCGAGGAGGCAGATGTACACGAGATGGGAGAACATCATGACGCTCTAGTAATCAGCCTTTCCATAGGAAACTGCCTGGTAAAAAAGATCCTCATTGATACCGAGAGCTCAGTAAACCTGATAATGCTGGAAACACTGAGAAACATGGGCTTCGACAAAAAAGACTTGTCCCACAGGACAGTCCCCCTGGTGGGTTTCAGCGGAGAAACCAAACGATCGCTCGGAGAGATCACGATTCCTACCTTCGCGGGGGGATCAACAAACAGGTAAGTTATCTGGTTATAGATGGTCCCGCGACTTACAATGTAATTCTTGGCAGGCCGTGGATCCATGGGATGCGTGCGATACCCTCAACATACCATCAGTGCATAAAATTTCCCACACCTTGAGGAGTACAGGAAATACGAGGAGACCAAGAGGAGACACGCACTTGTTACAAAGATGCCCTTAAAACCACAACGTGCCCGCCGGCATTAGGGGTGTTCATAATTAACCGAACCGAAAAAACCGAAAACCGCATTTTTTTTAGGTTCGGTTAACCGAACTGAAACACAAAAACGGTTCGGTTAACCGAACCGGTTCATTTTACTTAGGAACGGTTCGGTTACGGTTCGGATTTTCATAACCGCGGTTAACCGAAACCGAACCGTGACATTATTATCCATATCAAAATATTATTTGGCTAGCCCAAAAACTAATAATTACCCTTTTTTTTGCACTCAAACTCTCATACCTTATATTTCACCCTTATTCTGACACCCAACCACCCTCATCCTCAATCACTATTCACCATTCTATTATTGAACTACGTTGTCTTACGTTCAACAGTTAACTCTTCCTATTATTTTATATATAATTATTTTTATATTATGTTTATCTTGTAGAGTATTACTATATTCAACATTAAAATATGCCAATGATAAAAAAAAAATAGAGCAAAGTTTATATTTAAGAAAAAAATCCGATAATGCAACGGTTTCGGTTAACCGGTATAACCGAACCGGTTCAACCGGTTCACCGAACCGAAAATAACCGCAGCAAACGGTTCGGTTACGGTTCGTCATTTAGCCGAACCGGTTGGGCGGTTAACCGGTTAATTTCGCGGTTCGGTTTAACCGAACCGCGAATGAACACCCCTAGCCGGCATAGCAATTACTGAGCCAGCACATCCAAGAAGAATACCTAGAGCCACCCCAGGTCGAACTGGACGAAGTGAATTTTGATGCGCTGCACCCGGAGAGGAAAGTAGTGATTGGGTCCGACTGCACAGGGAATATTCGCCAGAACCTACTTCGTCTATTGCAAACTAACATAGATTGCTTTGCGTGGTCCCATGATGATATGACAGGCATAGACCCAGCGGTTATCACACACCGCCTAAATGTAGACAACAGCTACCGCCCCGTCCAGCAGAAACGGAGGAAGTTCGCCCCCGAGCGTAACCAAGTGATCAATTAGGAGGTAGACAGCTTGCTGTCTGCAGGCAAGATCAGGGAAATAAAGTATCCCGAATGGCTATCCAACGTAGTGGTGGTACCAAAGAAAAACAACAAATGGAGGGTATGCGTGGACTTCACGGATCTAAATAAGGCATGTCCAAAAGACCTATTCCCGTTACCACACATAGACGCCATGGTGGATGCCACAGCAGGGCATGAAATGCTAACCTTCTTGAATGCCTCGAGCGGGTACAACTAAATCAAGATGCACCCAGAGGACCAGGAGAAAACCGCCTTCAGAACGGAGCAAGGGCTATACTGCTACAACGTCATGACGTTCGGCCTGAAAAACGCAGGCTCCACCTACCAGCGGTTAGTAAACAAGATGTTCAAAGATCAAATAGGAAAAACCATGGAAGTCTACATAGATGACATGGTGGTAAAGTCAAAGGAGGCCACCCAGCACACAGCCCACCTGAAGGAAACCTTCAAAACCCTGAAGAAGTACCATATGAAGCTCAACCCCCTGAAATGTACATTCGGTGTCTCTGCTGGCAAATTCCTGGGGTACATGGTGACGCAAAGGGGGATTGAGGCCAGCACGGAGCAAATACGAGCTATACTCCAGGTGGAATCCCCCAAAAAACCTAAAGACGTACAACGACTGACAGGAAGGGTGACCGCTCTAAACAGATTCATCTCCAGATCTTCTGACAAATGCCGCCTCTTCTACGACGTACTAAGGAAGAGCCAACGGTTCGGCTGGACGGAAGAGCATGAGAAAGCCTTCAAAGATCTGAAAAGTTACCTTAGCACACCCCCACTATTGTCCAAGCCAGAATCAGGAGAACAACTGTACCTGTACCTGTCCGTTACAGAGATGGCGGTCAGCGCCGTGCTTGTGCGAGAACACCAGGGGGCACAGCAACCAGTATAGTACATCAGTAAGTCCCTACTCCCTGCAGAGACAAGGTATGTACCCCTCGAAAAATTAGTTATAGCTTTGGTTACGACATCTCATAAACTGCGCCCCTACTTCGAGTCACATACAATCATAGTAGTCACAAACCATCCCATAAAAACTATCATGAGAAAGCCAGAACTATCGGGGAGGATGGCAAAGTGGTCCGTGCACCTGAGTGGTTTCGACCTCAAGTTTGAACCACGTACCGCAATAAAGTCACAAGCCCCGGCGGAATTCGTATCAGACTTCAGCCCAACCCTGCAGACCCAGGCGGAACAGGACATCCTAGCCCTGGAGGCAGGTAAGGAGGAACAAAGGTAGACACTACATGTAGACGGGGCCTCCAATATGAGGGGAGCAGGAGTCGGCCTGGTCCTTAGATCCCCACATGGGGACATCATTGTACAAGCAATACGGTGTGAGTTCAAGGCAACCAACAACGAGGCAGAATACGAGGCACTAATCCTAGGGATGCAACTAGCCCTAGACCTACACGTGCAGGATATAGAGGTATGTAGTGATTCTCTGCTTATTGTTAACCATATAAATGATTCGTATGCAGCAAAAGATTCAAAAATGATGGCCTACCTAAAGGTAGCCAAAGAGCGGGCAGAGCGCTTCGCAGCGTTCTTCCTAAAACAAATACCCAGGGACCTAAACGTCGAGGCAGACGCCCTAACCACCCTGGGAGCAACTTTCAAACCAGGTACGATCTCTACAATACCCATAGTGCATGTACTAGAGCCCGCAATACGTAAAGAGTCACAGGAAAACGACAAGCAGGAAGAGAGGGCGTGGACAGCCCCCAAGGCATAAATCCTCTGCGTAGCTAATGGCACAGAGGAGGATACCGACTAGCGCAAGCCGTACCACGACTGGCTGCAGAACGACATCCTGCCAGCGGACAGGAAGGAGGTAAGAAGTTTCAAAATGAAAGCTTCAAGATTTGTACTAATCGATAACATCTTGTTCAGGAAATCTTTGGCGGGCCCGTACCTGCGATGCCTAAAGAGTGATGAAGCACGCTCAGTCATGCATGACCTCCACAACGGAGAATGTGGAAATCATGCAGGGGGCAGGAGCTTGTCCAACAAAGCACTACGTCAGGGATACTTTTGGCCGACCATGCGCAAAGATGCAATGCAGTACGTCAAAAGGTGCGACGCGTGTCAGAGGCACGCAATAGTTCGCCACCAACCAGCCGAACCCCTACACCCCGTAATATCCCCCCGGCCCTTCATGAAGTGGGGGATGGATATAGTGGGAAAACTATCCAGAGCACCTGGGAACAAAGTCTTCATGCTCGCAATGACGGACTACTTCTCCAAGTGGATCGAGGCGGAAGCATTATTTCCCCAGGTAACAGAAAAACAAGTCATTTCATTCATTAAGCGTAATATAATATGCAGGTTCGGCATCCCCTCGGAAATTTTATGCGACAATGGATCCCAATTTATATTAGGTAGAACAAGAGAATTCTGTGACAGGTGGAACATCTCGCTACATAAATCTACCCCCAGAAACCCTCAATCCAATGGTCAAGTAGAATCCAGTAACAAAATAGTGATGGACAACTTGAGAAAGAGACTGGAAGAAATAGGAGGTAGGTGGGCAGACGAACTTCCACTGGTCCTATGGTCTAACAGAACAACACCTAAGGTGACAATAGGGCAGACCCCGTTCAGCCTAGTGTACGGGGCAGAAGCAGTGATACCATCAGAAGTCAGAGTCCCGACACACAGGTACGGCTGCATCACTGAGGATAGAAACCAAGTGGAAATGGTGAACAACCTGGACACGGTGGACGAATTACGATCCAGCGCAGCTATCCGGCTGGCCGCCTACAAGCAGACTGCTGCCAGAAGCTACAACAAGAACGTTAGGATCAGGGTCCTCCAGGTAGGGGACCTGGTTCTAAGGAAAGTCTTCCAAAACACCAAAACCACCAAGCCGGAAAATTCGCTTACAATTGGGAAGGACCTTACCAGGTCGAAAACATAGTAGGCAACGGAGCCTACCAACTTATGACCATGGATGGCCAACTCATTTATAAACCTTGGAACATTGTTCACCTAAAAAAATACTACATCTAGGGACGCAACCCAGATCACTACAAACAAGTAGGTACTGCCAAGAGAAGAGCTACCCCACAGGTTTGACACAACTGGCATATTCTTCCTCTGTTCCTTTCTTTTTGTTTTCTCTCTTTCTTTCTTTTTGTGATTTTTTCCTAATCCTTTACCTTAAGTTTATTTTTTAATTTATTTAAAAAAAAAAAAAAAGGGAATACACATACACATATTTTTGGTTCTGGGGGTACAAAATATTTTTTATGTCAGTGTGTCTGAGGGTACTCAAAAGTCCACTAGCCTAACCTCCTGGCAGTCCAAAGTAAAACAGGACGAGCAGCACCTCACCTCTGCAGGAACAACAGTGTGCGCCTGGACGAACATGAATCACTCAAAGTGTTCCATCAGGGCAACCAGACCCCAGTACCAGCAAAGGCACCACAACATAGCGTGGCACTCAAATGCAAGGGTAATCGTATCCCCAGAGCCATCATCTAAAGTCCTGTCGGCCTACACCCGCAGTGCATCCCCCACAAATACAATGCACTCCCAACAAAGAAAAGCGCGCTACACACAGTAAGTCACCACAAACGCACTCAAATATAAAAACCTTAACCAAAGGGTAGAATATCTTACAAACAAGAAATAAAAACAATGTTCAAAACAAAAGGCCCCACGGGCTACGAAACGCAAAACAACAATACCAACTACGTACTTAAGCATCGACTATTTTTTAAAGAAACACTTAATCTGCTGCAGATGAAGGAGCATTAGAAGGCACATCAGCATCCCCTCCTGCGGGCACATCCCTTCTTGCAGGCGCAACATCTACTGCAGGAACACCCTCGTCAGCGGGAACACTTCCCTCGTCTGGGATAGCCCACCCTGCAGGAACGGCCCATTCAGCAGGAACATCTTCCCCAGCTGGAACGGTTGTATCAGCAGGAACCGTCCCTGACGCGGAAGCAACATCTGGCCCCTGGGAACATCTCGCCTCCTTCTCGCCGTCAGAGGTCTCCATATCACCCAAAATGCTCAAATCGGGCTTGGATGGAAAAGCCTCCGCAAACAGGCGCTCCTTCTCCTCCAGGTCCCACTCCAAATGTTGCCCAGCCTGGAACTCCTTGATGCGTCGAATCTTGGACTCCCAGGTAGCGTAGAGTAAGGAGTCCAGAAGGAGCTTCTTCAAAGCAAGAACCTGATCTTCAGCCGCCTTAAGACCAGCGATGAGAGAGCAGTTAGCTTTTTGGGTACGGGCCAACTGATCCTGGGCTGCCCTCTTCTCGTCCACAGCAGATGAGAGCTGAGTTTGCAAAGCCACATTTTGTCCCTTGAGATTATTCACCTCCTTCATCAGGCGTGCCACCTCCTTTTTGAAGAAAAGGCTCCTTTGTAAACTCTGGAAGGAGAACAAACACACATTAGCAAGCCACTCGGCGGGAAAAGCTGAACGAACAAGAAAATCATCCTTACCACGAAATCCGCCTCCACGGCATTACTTAAAAACTCTGGAAGAGGCTGAGAGGCAAGCAAGCGATTAGGCCCAGGAAGCAGAAGTTGTGCCAACTGAGGCCACAAGGGGCCATCAGAACTGCCCCCGTAACCTCTGGGAAAGCGGAGAAGTGAAGTGGCACTAGGAACGGGAGGCCGAGGATGCACGGAAGACAAAGGAGAAACAGGTGCAGGAGCAACAACCGGCCTAGAAGTTGCACCGGTTGCCCTCTTAGGGTCTGGTTGAGACCCAGAAGGGGTAAGTCTCCGCTTCCTCTTTTCCATCACTGAGTCCAGGGAAAATGAAGATCGGTCTGCAAGGGCGACAGAAGCCCAAAGGTCTGGGGTACGCCAAGAGGAACAACAAAGACCCTATAGTGGAAATCCGGCAGTGGGATAAGAATATACCTGACGACATGGATGGTTGTTCTTGATCCCGTCTGGCGGTAAGGTGGGATTCCCCTTCAGATTTGGCGTCCTCCCCGGCGGCTTCCTCCTCCTCACTATCAACCCTCAGCGGATCCTCCGACGTGCCAGCTATTTTGCCTTCCAGAAGAAGCGGGTATGTCCTCTCACAGGGAGACAGGCTGAAGAGCTTGGTAATCACGGAAAAATCCTTGGTAGGGGTCGGTTGAACCAAATCTGCAAAGGAGAGCAAGTAAGATGGGTGAGTCGGAAAACAGAAGAAAAGTATGGCCACGAAAAATACCTGCCACCGAACCCCACTTATCAAACAAGTAGTCGGGGGGAGGAGTAATGGAACTAATTTTCACAAAAATGAAGCGCTTGAACCATCCGTCATCCCTCACTTTAGGTGGAAGGATTATTGCGGTATTTATGGCATCACGAGCACGGAGGGTCGCCAAGCCATGACCCAGGGACCTGTAGGTGTACAAGGTCGCGAACTCTCCAAATCGCATGTTTAACTGGTGATCCTCATCCAGAATGCACAAGGAAACCAAGACCCGCCATGCATGGGGCATAACTTGGCAAGTCACTAGTTTATTGAAGGCTAGAAACCTCTGGATCAAGACAGGCAAAGGGAAAGCTAAACCCAACAGAAAGGGGTACTCAAAGAAACACGTCCAACCCGGACGACGGAAATCGACACTTTCGTCTGGCTGGGGAAGGTGGATCTCAACACCCTCACCCAGACCGAACCGTTTCCTTATTTCCGGGAGGGCGGCGTGGGAATAGCACGAGTCGCTCAAGTACTGTTCACGGAGGATCCCCGTGGGAGTAAAAACGTCGGGATCAAGTGAAGGGGAAGACGGAGGCGTGGGAGAGTGGGGACGATCTAGGTTCTCCATAGCGAGGACAGAAGTAATACTTGTGATAGCGAGAATGGCGAGAGGAATGGGTATGTGGGAATGGTGAAGGTACCGAAGGAAATGAAGGATATATTTGTAGAGAAGAAAGAAAAGGGGAAGTTATGAAATGACGGTTGGGAAAGAGAGATAGGGGGCGAACGATTAAAGTGGGTATTGGGGAAGTGTGAGGAAATGGGGGGTAGTTGGCAGTTTGATAGAAGGGAGTTATTTGACAAGACAAGTCCTCCTAGAAAGAAATTACCATCATTACGTCAAAAGCAATAATTAGTAATTTCTTGGGGGTAATTGTTTGGGTAATTTTCGGTCAACATTCCAGAGGGACACGTGGCTGCTTGTAAGTGGATCAAAGCAGAAGGTATAGATCGCTGACTCGGCAGGCGGAACAGAGTAGCACAGCGTAGCCTCCTGTCAGGAACCTGTCAGGAGGAACAGGAATTGGTCATACAACAAAGTCCATAAAAGTAGGGGAGTTTAGGGATTTCAGGAACGTGTAGCTGAAGGCCAATGGTATAGTGGACTAGGGTTATGAAAAGCTTATAAAGAGGAGGAGTCAAGGGCAGAAGGACACACAATTATTCAACATCGTCTCTAAGACTAATCACCCCCATAATCATTAAAAAAGCTTTATATTTGTTGTATCTTTCCCTTTCGGTTCTCGCTCACTCTCTCATAAACAATTCATAGCATAATATTTGGCGGGATTCCAACTCCCCCCGCGGTTTTTCCTGATTTGGGTTTCCGCGTCACCAATCTCCTTGTGTCCTTTTCTTTATTGCGTTGATTTATTTTCGTATAGATTGCTTTACGTTGTTCAATCGCTAAAATTAATAGCTACTCCGGTTGATCACTTATGACCCGACATTAGTAATATCCTTCTAGGTAAATTTTTACCAAAACAGAGACCCCACCAATTGGCTAAGAATTCCATTCATGGGAGTACGGAAGAGGACTTAGTCTGGACCTAATGTTGACCTTAATTACTTGATTGTGTTCGTTTTGGGTCATCCATGGGAGTGGGATCTTAATTTGACTCAAGAGGACACCGGCCTAATTCGACTCAAGAGCAGCATTTTCCGGTGCTGTTGGCGAAGAAATTGTATTCCAGGGGCGGCGGCGTGCTTGAATGAAGTCTATCCGAACCGTAATTCGACTCAAGAGGACACTTACACTCGGGAGGGTTGGGTGGTTAGTTTAGCTAGCATTATCCCTCTTGACGCCATGAGCGCATTGCCAGTTGATTAACTAATTACCACTATAATACAAAGTCTATAGTCTTGTTCGAATTCTATACCTTTAATCCTTGAATTAAATCCATATCATTTTCCTAGCTTAATCATTTAGCTTGCATTTTAGTTTTACTTCTAGCCATCGCATTTAGTTATTATTAGTTAAATCAAACTATCCTTTTATCGACTTAGCTAAGCAACTTTTGGAACTAACTAGTACTCACAATTGCTCTCCGTGGAAATCGACACCCTAAATGCTACTTCGACGACCGTGCACTTGCGGTATATTTAAAACATCCCATCAATAAAAAAAATTAATTTAGCAATAAGTTATGTATTAATTAACAATGAATTAAGAATGATTTAAGTTGAATATAAATTGACGATTGAAAATGAAAAACTTGAAACGACCATAACTTTGTGTTCGAGTGTCAGATTTCAGCGACCTCTTTTCAAATCGCTTATCTCGACGAGACAAACACTATGAAAACAAAATACAAAAAAAAAAGCTGATATGTTTGTGTAAACCACACAAATTTGCCTATGCCCATTTATGTGTAAACCCACGTCATAGTCGTATGAACGAAATTATACTGTAAACTCGTAAATAATCATGCAAGCGTACATTGCATACTTCCAGAACTTACATTACATAATAACGAACTTAGAAATCTATGAACCAGACCCAAATACACTAAAATATAATTACACTTAAATTATCAACCCTTTTGTTTCCAAAAAAAATGAACTGATTCCCAACGAACAATAACAAAATAGAAGAAAAACAAAATATTTCTATAATTTTGGAAGTAAAATTGTGGCGGTCGGACATTTTATATGCTTGTTCCACTAATCAATTGATAACTTGGTTGCCGATAGATTAGGTGGTATTGTGGCGGACGGACATTTTAATATTGATATTTTAATATTGATATTTGATTTCACTTTACTTGCGGCGCATATTGTCATATAACAAAGCAACTTCTTGTTTATTGATTATAACAATTTAAGATTTAAGATTTAGATTACATTCACCCTCTCACGTGTTAATGTCGACTAGCAGACTCGTTCAACATGTAGAAACTCATTTTCTTGCACATTAGTTTTTTTTTAAAATCTATAATAACTAGATTTCATGCCCGGGCGTTACCCAGGTAATCTCGTAAGAGCGGCTTTCAAGAACTTACCATACAACGGTCTTGTAAAAGCATTGTACTCCGTATATAACACTAACTGGGCGGCTTTATAACTTCGTTGGCAGTGATGATTAAGTTTTGATACTTCTTGTTGAGTTTATAGATCTTATACTTAAGAGGGGGAGGGGTGAATTAAGTACCCTTTTAAAAATTGAAACACACAACTTGAAACTGATCGATGCAGAAACAGTGCACAGGCAAATTAAACAGTTCAACGTACTGTTTAAAACAGTGAGTTCTGTGCAGTACTGAATCTGACCAATTACCAACCGAGATTAAATACGAGAATAAAGAATAACGAACAAATAAAAGAAGAACACAACGATTTTTAAGTGGTTCGACCTACTCTCTAAAGGTCTACGTCCACTATCTCTCTTATTAATATCTTCTTAATAAATCAACCCGATTACAAGAAGACCCCCACGATTAACCCAATCGTGCAACTCGAGTACAAACCCGTACCCCAAAATTTCTCTCTCACAAATTGAAAATTACAACTACTATGTCTCCTTATATGGTTCACAAGTTAGAACAATGGAGAACAAAATAGCCTAATAGATGACTTAAAATTCAAGCCCCTTGATATCCAATATAAGAACAAGTTTTCAAAAAGGATTTTCAAAGAAAATAAAAGCTCAAAGACTTGTTCAGTTTAACGTATGCTTTTTTTCTTGCTCAAGGAGTACTTTTCTCAAAGTGAAACTCTCTAGTTAAATAGCAGTAAAGTATACGAGAATTTCATAAAACAAGGAAAGTATTTTTAGAAGATAAGAATATCTTCTATAATATCTTCCTTATTTTAAGGCACAAAAGATAGACTTATTATTTTCACAAAATACTTTCTTGTTTTTCCAAAACTGAAAAGTATACGTATAAGTTAGCAAATAAGATCTTTCTTTAAGTTACACGAAATATTTGAGAAGAATATTTTCAACGAAATTTGATTGGATATCAATGGCCAGAGTTGATTTGAACAGTTTGAGGAACTGTTCAAAATAGTTATGACTTGTTAAGCTCAAAGTCACTCACCCTTATAATTTCTAGACGCAAGACTTCAACAAAGCTTCAATTCTTCAGCTCTTAATCCTTCAATCTTTTCTGCATATCTCTTGTTTCCTGCAACCACTCTAAACCATACACAAAGCAATCAACCAAGCTAGTGATCGAGGACTTGTCATCATCAATACACATAATGCAACACTTCATATACAAACTTATTCTCTTTTAAAATTAATTAATTAATTAATTTTCTTTAAAAAACTTATCCTATATTTTAAAACTTGATAGCTTACAAAACTTAGAACTCTCTAATATCGTTTGAAAAATTCTTCTTTTAACTGAAATAAACTAATAACCTCACTATGTCGCCTCCGACCGGCGACCGCTACTGCCACCATCGTCAATTGTCTTCAACGATGCGGTTTTTCTTTTATAGGTTTGGTGATGCTTGTAGCCCGCTTTGTTATACAACGAAGAATACATGAGTGATTGTATATTTGTATTGGTATTGAACTCTTATATAGTTATATGTGCGATGAACTACTCCATATTTATATCTATCTCACTCTTATATTATAATAACAACTTAAAGAACACTTAGATAATAACATAATATATAGTGAAACTACTTGCCATGAAAATGGAACCATTATTATATTGAAAACGCCTCCAGCTCGCCTAGCACCTCCCTCCCGGGTTCGCTTTATGACGGTAGTTATCCCGATCACCTACCTCCTGGGTTCGTGAGTAGAATCCCCTATCCTAGGCCAAGGTCCACTAAAATAGGCACATTCTCATGTACTCCGACAAAGGTTAAGGTCAATAATCCACGTTATCTTCCCGATCATCTCAACCCTTTTCCCAAAGGTAAAGTTCAAACCGACAATTAAAGGCCCCCTCCTTAAGCTCTCCCTCTCGGGTTCAACCTAAATCGACAGCTAATCTAAATGAGGTGAGCCGACTCCCAACCTTATCAACTCCCGTTGATGGTAAAGTGTTAAGAGTCAACAACCATTCCAAGTAAAACATAAAAAAGTCAATTCTTTTAATTAATCCAACTAACTGCCCAACAAGTACTCATTAAATTATGGGATTCAATCAAATAAACTTGACATGTTAGGGATTAATTGAACCCTAGTGAAAATACTACTCACTAATTGTTTCTAAATTAAACATATAACCAACTACTCTAATTATAACAATAAACATGACAAGACAAGACTAATAAAGATAAAAACTTTAACTAAGTGATTGCATAAGAAAATAAAGACCACAACTTTATATAAACTAGAAGAGGAATAGAATATTAAACCAAACTTGAATTAAAGAGTAATAAGATGAATAATTTTTCATACAATTATTGTAAATGATAAACTAGAAAATGTGGACTTTCCTACGCCAACCCCTCCAAAGTCCAACTCCTTTTTCTTTCTTTTCTGTATTTCATTTCATCTTTTTGTTCCTCCCAAAAATGTGGACTTTCCGTCTAAATATTTGGCAGCCCAAATGTAAAGGGTGTGTGTCCTTTACTTATTTTTCCAATCATTTTCAACCACTCAATTTGAAGAGTAGTAGCCTAGTGAGCACCAAACCAATGAAACAAGGCCCAAAATTGTTTGATAAATCGTCCTTCTCGGGAAGCACTCTCGTTTTGACCCGCTTTTCTCACTCAGACTTGGTATCTATATAAAATAAAAAGACTAAAGCAGTAACAAATTTCGAGATATAATATAAAATAAAACTAACTAACGTAAGACGATAAAAATCCTATTTTATTCCAATAGTGAATAAATGATCGCAACGTGGGTAATAAAATGGACTAAATAAGAGACAAAATATGGTTTAAAAATGAGAAATATATTGTGTTATCATTTTCCAATATGTTGCTGTCCCAGCATATTCATTCTCGTAAATTGTAAGAGAATGAATATATCAACATAAGAGAATGAATATATACATAGATACAACAATTTATTAACATAAATCGTTAATTAGCAAACACTTTTACTAATCTGCTAATTGAAATATACGAGTACTAGTCAAACTTATCAATCCAATCTACTAGTTTTAAACCCGTGCAAAAATGCACAGGATACTTAAAAAATTGTGATATTATAAATATATTAATTACTATGAAATAGCGCTACGCTCCAATTCATCGGGAATATTGACTTTTGGGTGGTTTTTATAGACGAAATTTTAACCGTATTTTTTTACCTCGGCTAAACACGACTATTTTTACAAAAAAATAATTTTCCCTAAAGACTTTTTCATAACAAATCTTATAATATTGGTTTCCCCTTTTAAAAGTTTATATCAAAAAAATTATTTTTCTCGGGTGATTTTTTATTTTGGGATTTATTTTATAGTACCTTGATTATAAAATATACAAAGTATTTTTTTAATGCAGTTACTTTGATCAAGTGGTACTCTTTATATAAAAGTCAGTACTGTGAATATTTGAAGTTTTCTTTGTTTTTTTGTAATTTATTAGTATTTTTTAATTTTAATATTATGAATTTTTTATAATCATGAATTTATAATTTTAAAAATGATTGGCCAAGGAGCCATGTTATATTGATTGGAGTATGTTGAAATTGTAGATTGAAGATTTAGGTAGAATATGTAGTATGAGAATGAGAAATTAAATCTTCTAAAAAATAGGAGTCAAAAAAAAGTTAATTTTCTTCCCATAATTTAAGGAGCCAATGAAAAATCTTTAAAAGACTTGACTTTTATATATAGAGAAGATTATATTAAATCTGCGTAACCAATCTATTTCTATTAATAATAATCTGCTGAGTATCAAACAATGCGTGAATAAGTTTTTGTGGTAAGCCACCTTACACATTATTTGTAACATTATTTAGGAATAGTTAATCACCTAGTCATAGCCTTATAGGGAGAGATCTACGTCCATTACAATGTCCTTTACGATCCCATTACCTACTTTTTTGTATTATTTAAAGTTCCTCATCATCATCACCATTATTCTATTTAACCAATCTTCACCATACTATCATATAAACATCAACTCTAATCTGGTCAACAAGTTTCTTCCACCTCTTCTTTCAAGCCATTTAAGGTACTATTCTCATCAACGACTTGCTCTATTTCCTTCCATAACTACTGTGATAATATAAACTTAATTAAATGTTTCCACATTATTTGGAGACAGAGATAATCAAAGCACTTCATAAACTTAGTGCGATTCTTTCTCCTATTATTGCTAATTGGTTTTAGAAGGAAAACTTCCTTGTATTTGTCGAATGGTTTCATCTCTTCTCCGTTTGGGTAAAGCCCATCTCATATAAGAGACACGACCTTCAAAGTTATATGATATCCTCGGGTGACTTTTTACGGTCTTTTAGATAACAATTTCACCACCTATAATTGCGGATTTTTTGTCCCCGAACTATACTTTTTTTTATAGAATTTTTTTTAATTTTTTTTTTTCAAATGAAACACAAGATTAGTAACATATTGTCACGATACCTCCATCTTAACCAATACCCTATCACTTTTTTTGATATAAAAGCTCTCTTTGTAGTAAACATAAAAAAGTAAGTCTTATTGAAGACGGTGAATATCCGTCTTTAATGAAGACGGGTCGAATTTTCTCTCCCTAGGAGACAAGTGGGAGGACAAGTGGGGAACTAAATGGATCCCCATTTGCCCTCCCACTTGCGGAGATTCGATTCGTCTTCATTAAAACAAATATGCGTCGTATTCAATGAAAATTTGAGAACGTAAAATTCAGATCATTGTCATAATGTTTCATAGTTCTAAATATTAATAAAGATCAAAATATACCAATATTCTGATAAATTCGTATCACGCCTCATTGGACATATCGTAGATTTCACTTTTTTTGGATCATATTCAAGATTCTTCTACTTTGACATACCAATCCAGCAATAAATATGCATGTAATGAAATTCACTAAACCACAAAATGTTTATTGTATATTTTATGAGATAACATATTTTATGGTATAACGAAAATTTGTCATATAAACTGATTTGTTTTATGTTAGGGGTAGCGGCCGGCACCCCTTTGCCACCACATAGGTTTGCCCCCGATCGGCGGTTAAGTCATATATTCTCTCAAATCAATGCCTTGGTAACATATATTTTTTGTAGGTTATACCGAAAAAAATGTGCAATTTTAGAAAATGGAAATTATCAGTTTAAGATTTGTTATGAAAAAGACTTCAAGAGATTTTTCTTTTATAAAAAGTGATGTATAATCAAAGAAAAAGAAGGTCAAACTGTTATACTGTCATCTCGAGTTGTAGATTTGAATTTTTTTTAATGAATCATACGCTTAGTCGCGTAACAATTGAAGGGATGAGAGATTTGAACCTATAACCTATTGTTCATAATACCTACGTCTTAATCACTATACTAGAAACTCTTCGATATTTAATGTGTTATTTTAGAAAGAATCCCCTTTCTATAAAAGTACAATCTTTTTAGCTTCGCAAATTCTTATTTTAGACGGACCATTTCCGTCTGAAAAATAAGACGGGATTATGTTGTCACTTTTTGATAAAATGTAACCACAGTTTATATCAACTTGTTTTCAATAGTGGTTACATCTAACTGTAAAGTGGTTACAAAAGCCCGTCTTATTATTTCAGACCAAAATAGTCCGTCTGAAGCAAGACCAACTGTTTTAGCTTTGTGATAGGTCCGTTAAAGGAATAAAAACACTTTGCTAAAGCTTACCCCACCCCACTATCTATTTGTAGTTTCAGATTTCAATGTGATTTTATAAGATGCCACTATGCAATTACAATTTATTTAATCAAATTTGATACGGTATATACTAAGGAGTAAGGAGAATATAGTAATAATAATAATTGTATTAAATTCAATTTATTTTTACTATTATTATAATGATAAAATTATATAAGCAATTAAAAACACCAATTTAGACAAATTAAAAAATAAACCTCTATGAGTATTATTTTTGGTTTTTTAGTATGTTAAAAAAATCAATATCTTAAAGTTTCGAATGGCATAGATTAAAACAAAAAAAAAATCAAATTTGAAAAAAGTAAAAATATATAAAAAATTTTAAATTGGATTTTAAATATGACATGAAATAAATCTCTTCAGGATTATGTACTCCGTCAAATATTATGACATATAGCTAAAAATATCGAGATAAAAAGTTTTACAAAATAAATAAATCGTATTTTTTTATACGAAGTACTTACTGTACTGATCGAATTAAATCACTTCAAGATTATGTACTTCGTCAAATATAAAAAGGTAATCTATCTAATGTTAGCGTATATATGTTTCATGTAATTTTATATGAAATAAATATTATTAAAATCCTAATATATATCAATTCTGAAGTTATAATTAAAAAGTCAATACTTTCTGTACATTTAATAACAAACAAAACTTTATACTATAACTTTTCTATCATTTAAGAATATGATAATAATTAAAAGTTTTTATAATTCTCTCAACAGAAGTAAGAGCAAGTCCAATGGTTTATCTCCAAGGACTTGCTTGCAATTTTTGCAAACTCATAAGCATGTAGCTTACCATTGAAATTGGAAATTTAAGTGTAGCTTGCAAGCATGGTAGCTTTGTCAAGCTACATGACTTACTTTAAAAATAAAAACTAAATTATCTCATTGGTTAAAAGTAAGAATGTTGTAATTTGTCGTTGGAGTGGTACGTAGCCGAAAAACAACGTAGCTTGAAAAATTAATGTCGCAAATTAAATTAGATCATCCATTGGAGTTGTTCTAACGTAATCAATGAATATGATTAAATATTAATGATAAATCTGATTTATTTTCTTCTAAAATACATGTTCAAGAAATTTCTAAAAAAATATAATACTCCGTATATGCTAAATGATGTGGTGTATAATTTTTAAAAATTATGCAGCTGCTTATCAAATTTGATTAAACAAAAGCAATTAAAAATCAATTCACACATATTCACTCATATTTGAAAATTTTCTAAGTAACTATCTGCCTTTAAATTTCTCCTAAACTTAAGTGTTGTTCCTAAATTTTGCTAGTATTTTAGACTATATAATCATTCATTCTTGCATTTTTATTAAGTTTTTTTTATTGTGATATTTGATTCAGCGTGCTCGGCCAACTACTAACCATTTTGATTGTGTGTCGTACAGGACTCGTTGCATTTTGAAGAACGAGAGCCATGGCGTCGAAAATAAAGTCTAATATGCATTATTTGTTCCTCTTATTTCTTCCTATCACTATTTTCATTTCCGCTAAAATGTCCGATTTCTCATTTAAAGATCTCTTTCAGCATTGCCAAAATCTTCAATTCGACCCGACATGGGTGATCACAAATTCGATCATCCTTGTTCTTGTAGCAACCATCTATTTTCAAAGTCAACCCCGCCCTGTTTATTTGCTTAACTTTTCATGTTACAAACCCGAAGATAGCTGCAAATGCACAAAACAAAGATTTATGTACTGCGCCAATGCGTATGGTACATTTACAGAAGAAAGCTTGGAATTCCAAAGGAAGGTTATTGAGAAATCGGGTCTTGGAGAAGACACTTACATTCCTGAAGGACTCTTGCGTATCCCGTTTAATCCTAGTATGGCGGATGCTAGAAAGGAAGCTGAGGGGATAACATTTGGCGCAACTGATGAATTGTTTGCTAAGATAAATGTGAAGCCCAAGGATATTGGAATATTAATAGTAAATTGCAGTATGTTTAGTCCTACCCCGTCATTATCCGCCATGATTGTAAACCGCTACAAGCTAAGAAGTAACATCATGAGTTATAATATTGCCGGTATGGGGTGCAGTGCCGGAGTTATATCACTCGAGTTAGCTAAGAATCTTCTACAAGTCCACAAAAACTCTTATGCTTTGATTGTCAGCGTTGAGTGTGGAACTTTAAACTCTTACACCGGTAATGAAAAACCGATGTTGGTCTCGAATTGTTTGTTCCGAATGGGGGGAACAGCTATTTTACTATCGAACAAAAGGTCAGACAAATATCGGTCCAAGTATGAGTTAGTCCATACAGTCAGGACTCACAGAGGTGCTGATGATAAGTCCTTTACTAGCGTGACTCAGAAAGAAGACTCACAAGGACACATCGGAATCTCTTTGTCCAAAGAACTGATGATTGTTGCAGGAGACGCCCTCAAGGCGAATATTACCACCTTAGGTCCCCTGGTTTTGCCATTTTCAGAAAAAATGCTATTTCTTGGCACTTTGATTGCTAAGAAATTGTTCAAGATGAAAAAACTAAAGCCATATATTCCGGATTTTAAATTAGCATTTGAGCATTTTTGCATTCATTCTGGTGGAAAGGCAGTTCTAGATGGAGTTCAGAAGAATCTGGTGCTCACTGAATGGCATATGGAACCGTCAAGGATGACACTCTATCGATTTGGGAACACATCGAGCACTTCCATATGGTATGAGCTTGCTTATACCGAAGCCAAAGGGCGGGTGAAACGCGGTGACAGGATATGGCAGATTGCATTTGGGTCGGGCTTTAAGTGTAACAGTGCGGTCTGGAGAGCTTTAAGGACTGTGAATCCTGCCCAAGAGAATAGTCCATGGATGGATGAAATTCAATCATTTCCTGTTAATTCCTGTTAATGTTCCAGGGGATTGAGATAGTTCAATCATAGATTGGGATAATTTGATTAATTATGATCATCTTGTACTAGTAAGTGATCATCTTTGTATTATTATTCTTCTGTTCAAAAGCAAAATGACTCGTTAAATTATTTGTCCTACTTTCTATAGTGACTTAGTACCTTCAATGCAATTCTCAACTGAATTTTCATCTATATTCATTTGTAAACAGTCTCTTTGTTTTGATAACATAGACGTAAGGTTGTGCATGTACGATGCTAATAAGCCCTTAGCCCTCGCTCTTTAATGTGCTTGGAAAAGGCATATTACGCTCGCTAGACACTTTTCAAAAGATAAAACATTACAAGATGATCATATATAATCAATAATAATCTACGGAGTATTTTTCAATAGTTAGCAAGACTGTTCAAGACGATCATAATTAATAAAATTATCAAAATACACACTCCCATGATTCTCTTAT